>ML798423.1:0-15744 GCA_009831015.1 Picea engelmannii
TGACCAGAGCTGACAGTGTTACCCACTGGTATCTTCGCAGAAATGATAAGGTTGGCTCGTGATGAGACCCCCTTTCCTTTGGCCATGCAACCAAAGGTCACTGCCCTGGCTTGGTGACCAGATAGTGGCAATGTCATACTGTTGAATACCTATGGACGTAATGGGCCGGCTCGTGATGAGACCTCCCATCCTCTTGGTTAGGTCTTGCTTTATTATTTTTATTAGGGTCCCTTCAGTTTCTTATCGAGAGGCCTTTTATTCCCTTCTCGGGGATCCCCTGGGCAAAGCATCTCTAGGTTTTATTTCCTATGGCTTTTATCTTTTACCAGCTGCTTTTACCCCCTGGGCCTTTAGCCCCTTCATCCCACAAGACAAAGTGTAACCCTCAAAGGTCATCCTAATGGCTAGACTAGGGGAGTGGGATGGATGAACGGGGTATAAGATGTAAAATGATAAAAATGGTGGGAGTGGACGATGGCTCTGCAAATCCCCTTCGGTGGCTAACCAAAACCCATGAATATCAACTTGCTAAGTCACCCCATCAATCACCCCTACAATGGTCAAGTGGATTAGTGCAAGATCCAAGCAGTCATCAAAAATGAAAGGAACCTAACGCATATATAAGAAGGTTATAACAATCAAATATGACACATACCATGATACCTCAGACCAATTACCTCATGGAGAAAGAGTCCTCTCCGATGCAATCCCAGTCCGGTGGTGATGGAAGTTGTTGTTGCTGACAGGACAAATCTGATGAAGAAGAAGAGACATGGCCCTCCAGGGCCATGCTCAAGTCAATCTCGCTCTCGGTACTCCATGTCTAGGACCATGTGGGCCTCGAGACATGATCTCCTAGTTATCCCTAGATATCGGGGATAACAAGGCCTTTGATCGGGTAATATGGTCCTTCATCGGGATACTTCTTACTCATTTGGGGTTTGAGGTACCCTTCATTAGAAGGATAATTGCTTGTATCTCCTCGGTTTCTTTTGCGATATTTATTAATGGAGAAAACTCTCCTTTATTCTCCTTAGAAAGGGGGCCAAGGAAGGGATTCCCACTCTCACCTCTCCTCTTCCTCCTAGTAGCATAAGGCTTAATAAAGGCCATTGGTTTGGCCACCACTTTAGGGGAATTCTAGGGTATTCAAACCTCTCCAGATTTCAGGATTGCTCATCTACTTTTTGCAGATGATGTCCTGATTTTCTGTAGTGGAAGATTGGGACATGCAGAGACATTAGCAGATATCCTCCAACTATTCTGGAGTGCTACAAGGATGATCATGAACTCACAAAAATACACTTTATCTCTAATTGGGTTAGATAATGCCACTTTAGCCCTTTATGGATCTCTCTTCCCCTTCCCACTATAGGATTTACAATAGGGGATCAAATATCTTGGCTTCCAGCTTAAAGCAAACAAATACGTCATAGGGGACCGATGTTGGCTCTTGGTGAAACTAGAAAAAAGATTAAACCTCTGGAGTTTTTAGTGGCTCTCAAGCGAAGGTAGGTTGACTCTGACATAAGCGGTTCTGTAAGTTATCTCAGTCTACTGGATGTCTCTCTCATGGATTACCACAATTATTCTAGAAAAAAATCCGCAGATTATGCTTTCGTTTTATCTGGTCTGGAATGAAGGAGAACTATATCTTACCATGGGAAAAATGGGATAGGTTGGCTCACCCAAAAGCATTGGGGGGCTCAGGACTGAAGAATATTTTCATTTTTTCAAAAGCCTTAGCAACAAAAGTGTGTTGGAGGCTCTTCACTACATTTAGTTTATGGACCCAAGTGGTCACCCACAAATACATCTATCTAGACTCGGTGGGAGATTGGATACGTCAGCCCGAGACGTGTTTATATAGCTACTCCATCATTTGGAAGGCAATAATCAAATATTTTCATGTTATTGGTGATGGATTGGCTTGGAAAGCGGGAAGGGGGGATAAAATCCACATTGGAACAAATCCATGGCCTGGAAATGGGAATGCTCATTCCCTTCCACAAGTCATCCTAGACCATTTATATACTAAGGGGTACTACAAACTTAATCAAATTGCTCATCCAAGCCCGATAAAGATTTGGCATCAAGGGTGGTTCAACTCTGAGATGCTTGGGTTGGAAGGAGAGTTCAATATACATTGGGATAACTACATTTTTTCCCTTCAGGGGGGCCACATTAGGTTCTTGGATAAGGATGATGAGTTGATCTAGAAAAAATATCCACATGGGGTTTACTCACCCAAATTGAGCTACATAGCACTTAATGTTGATCTTATCCAAAGGGAACGATGATGGTGGTGAAGAGGGGTCTTTGGAAGCTCAAATTCCCACTGAAAAAAAAAGATCTTCATGTGGTCGGCATTGGTAAACAAAGTCTGACCTGGGACAAGATGAGGAAGCATCATATTGAAGGGCCAGGCTGGTGCTCTCTATGTAAAGGGGAAATTGAAACTATAGAACACATCCTCATCTTCTGCCCTTTCACTTTAAAAGTTTGGTTGGCCAGGAACTCTACCATTTTCTAGGATAAGGCCTCAGTAACCGAATTGGTAGCTGCCAAAAGTCTCTCAATTCTGGAACACTTTCCTCGAGAAAAGAATGCACTTGGCATCTGAGCATCTTAGCTCGTTCCCATAGACCCATCCATGCCCTGGGATTTTTTTGACGAAGCATCACAAAATCTCCTCTGTGGGGGCGGGGGTGGGGCAGTCCAACATATTTCAAACTCACATTTTTTCAAAATAAAAATAGGACTAGGAAAAGGCACAAACAACTATGCAGAACTAATGTTAGTTCTCCTATTACTCAAAACAACAAATGTCCTGCCACAATATTTTTCTGCAACCTTTTTTGAGGGAGATTTCTACCTTGTTGGCCTCTTTTGACTCCTTCACTATACGACACATTTACAGGGACAAGAACACAATAGCAGATGCTTTGTCGAAAGAAGAGCTCAACCTTTCTTACGGTCACTGCCACATTTCATAATCAAATGGAGATACAGTACATAATTTCTACCACCTACCCTTCATACAAAAATCAACACAAGCTCTTGCTCCTTAATACTCCATTATTACTTTTGTGTTGTATATTTTGGATCCAATTCTGGTATATAAGTATATACACTATAAATGTATTAAAGTACTTCTTATACATGTAGTAGATTTTGTAAATTGCACTTAGCAACCCATTTTAGACTTGAACCACTTAAAAAGAACTTGGTTAACTCAACTATCAACACATTGTTTCTTTTTGGTCAAAACCCCTCTTACTTTCTCTACAAAATTATTATAAAATTAATTTATTATTTATATATACATTTACATATTAAAATCATTATAATATATATATTTTAATAATATAATAATTAAATAACAATATTAATAATTAAATAATTATACAAACCATCGTAACTCCTATACAACTAATAACCGTGATCCGCACATCACTAGATGAAGCTCACTAGTTGAAGCTCTGCCTCGCGTCTAAGCATTGGTTCAGGGATTGGGACAGCCAACGTTGGTTCCGGTCCTTCGTTGATGGTGAAACCAAAAATTCGGGGAGGAGAGGGAGAGGGAGAGGTCGTTATACAGTACAATGAACCGTCGCAGAAAACCAAATCACTCAAACAATAGAGCACTATATGCTCCGGAATTGGTCCCAAAATCTTCCATGTCTGTTGAGAGCCATCGTACATTTCCGCTATGCTTTCTCTGTTGCAATCACCACGACTTTGTACGCCCCATTATTGTCTTCCGCGATGCATCGGAGCTTTATCCAAGTTATTGCTAACGTGGGAGGAAGTTGGATGGACTTTCCAGTCTAAGGATTATAGAGCTTGGGCAGTGAAAACTCTCTCTCGACAAATCCTCTATCGAACAACAAAAGGCCTGCCACAGATCCTGTACATGTCACTGATTGTTCTTCATCGGGCAAAGAAAGGGAGAAGCAGCGTTTCCAGGTATGTGTGTAGAAGCAGAAAACCATAGAAGGATTATTGGGGAATGGATCGCACAGCAGTAGCCATGGCTGTTTGTTGATAGTCGCATCTGGCCATGCTTCGGTTATGAAATAATTGGATGAGAGCAGAACGTTCCATTCGTCGCAAACGCCGCGATATCTGTACACATCTTCCGCTGGCAATCGCCCCAATATCTCCGTTTCCAAATGATCTCCCAATTCCTTCCACCAATCTGCTGGCAATTCCTTCCACCACTCAACAGCAACATCTTCTACTGCTTTTCGTTTTCCAGTTTTCCCTCGGCCACTTACCATTTTCGTTCTACAGTTTTCCCTCTGACTCAGCCCGATTTTCGTTCTTCAGTTTTCCTTCGGCTTCCTCTTACTCAACCAGACTCCACCAATCGAGAGGATCAATGAGAAATGGTGTTAATAGCAAATTTATATTTATATCCTATATTGGGATCTAATCGTATCACGTATGTAACCAATACAACCGACTTTACATATTGTTAATTGATTTTTAACATTCATAGAACAGTGTTTATTCCCCACTTTGCTTTTATGTTAAGAAATTATTTCTCAAAATATATTACTCCGAGGCTGAGTATAGTTGCTTCATTAGACTCTACCGCTTTTTTAAGAGAATAGAAATTAATTTTAATATATTTTTTTTTAGATTCTCATAACAAATAAGAATTGCATTATGATTATCATAACAAATAAGTATAGGTCAACGATTCAAATTCAATTGTACAATTGTTGTAACCCAATAGCTTCCTTAGAAGTTTTTGAAGCCACATGTAGTCTTTGAAACCACAATGTACTCTCTCTTAGTTTTAAAATGTGTAACTACTTGTTTCCTCTTATTCTCCCAATCAAATTTTTGACAATTGTGGGGTACCACTTTTTTGTCTTGTGACGTGTTCCATTTTCTTGAGTTTTACTTTTTAGACAATGGTGGGGTATCACTTTTTTTGTCCGGTGACTTGTTCGATTCTCTTAGTTTTACTTTTTAAAGCTACATTTTGGTTTTATTTATGTGTTTATTAAACCATCGACACCAGCCCATATTATATGATATCAATGTTTAATAGGCCATGAATTTTCGCCGATTCCAATGAATGAATCTTGGTCATTCGATTATGGGTGAGGATAGATATTGGTTGTAGAAACCCTCACTATGCATCATATCCATTTCGTAGGGTTATATGAAATCAACATCGCTTGCCACATTAGCCTCCAGGGGCAGCTCAATTGGCAAGTGTCGTGATATGAAGTGTTGTGTTCGATGAAGTTTCGAGTTCAAATCCCCCAGATTAACTCGTTCCTGAGAAAGGGGCATATGTATGGCACCTGGAGGTTATAGTGGTAGTGTTATCCCCTACCCTAGGGATAAATAAGGAGATCATGTCTCAATGCCCATAGGTCCTAGACATGGAGTGTTGAGAGCCAAATGACTTGAGCATGGCCCCGGAGGGCCCCTCTTTTCTTTAGTGCAACCTATTTATTAGCAGCAACAATATCCATCCCACTAGCCTGGTCTTGAAGTAGTAGTAAGTCTTTCTCTACCAGGTAATAAGTCCAGATATCATGGAATGTGTCACTCTGATTCTTGAAGCACTTAAATATCTTGCATTGAATTCTCCTTCATTTCATAACGTTTTCTTGGAAATTATGATCTTTGACTTGTTCATACTTGGAAGGGTGACATGATGCCCTAGTAAGTTGATCTCCCTTTAGGATGGGTTTCCATTGGGTGGGTTTGTGAAAGGTCATCATTTGTTCCCTACATACTTACCGATTTTTTTCTTTACTCCTCTCATCTTCCCCCTACATTTGTTCTAGTATTGGTATTTGCCACACTAGGAAGGGTTGTACCTTTTTTGTGGGAAGAAGGGGATAAAGGCCCAGAGGGTAAAAGTAGCAGGCAACTGTTAAAATCCAAAGATAAAAATCTTTGAGATGCTTCTCTCAGGGACTCTCGAGAAAGAAGTAAAAGGCTTATCAGTAAGAAAAGGGAACCTATAAGATAAATAAACACTCAAGGTATTAGTTGGTGGATTGGAGGTCTCATCACGAGCAAGCCTATTATGACCATGGGCATGTAGTGGTATGAACCTACCATCTACTTGGTCACCAAACCAGGGTAGTGTCTCTTGGTGACATAGCTAAGAGAAAGGGGGCCTCATCACGATCTAACATTCTCATCTCCGTGAAATGTTTGTGGATAACGTTGTCACCTCTTGTCACCAAGCGAGGACATTGTCCTTCAACTCTTCCCTTGAAGCATAAAGACAAAAGATCAAAAGTGATGAAGCTAAGAATAAAAGGCAATGAACGGGCTAGAAAACAATGGCATCTATGAAAAGGTGCAGCTTGCCCTCTAGAAAGGAACGCACAGGTAAGATTTACAGTTCCCTGTTATCACCACACCCCATGCCCAAACACTACCCCATACCACCTGAAACACTTGCATGTCCTGGATTAGTTCTTACCTGGGAAACACCCCAAACTATAAGAGGATTAGCCCAATAGGACACCCTAAGATCTTCTCCAAACTTGACTTGTTAAATTACATAATGTCTTCGAGCATTTGTCTGGGTAAAGGGGAGTTTGATGCACATGTTTGGGTAATTTAATTATTGGATATGATTTACATTTTATGATCCCTGTGACTTATGGACCTGTGGAGGATGTACTTGTTGTTGTCGCAGGGCCTTTCCTGGTGGATAGGTACACACGGGGCAATGATTAGCTCGGACCTTCATGGGGATGAAATCCCACATATGGATGTTGTAACCCCAGCCAGGGGAAAGAAGAAATCAAATATTTGCACCAGGAAGAAAGAATGACGTTACCCTAGGGGACACCTTGGCAGACCTACACCTAGGGGGGTCTTACTCTTCCACCTGTACATTAACCTTTGATATCCCATGACGTCACCATCATGACCCTAGATGTCATCCATAGTTAGTGTTTTCCTTATGAGGGCAGTTGTGAGGTGGTTGGAAGGCAGGGGCATCATTCAGGGCCTTTAGAGGCCAAACGTCCTACATCTAGAGCTCAACGTTCCACCTTAGGGGCTCAACATCACCCTACAAGGGCATAAAGTCACCCTTGGGGATGATTTTAGGTGTTAATTACTTTTATTTATGTAAAAAATGGATTTTTATGTAAATTGGCTAGGTCGTCCTTTTATTTGATCTAATTTTAATTAAAGGTCAAAGTTTTGTATAAATAGAGGTAAAGTACTCTCATTTTTTCATAAAAACTTATCACACACTAAGTGTGGTCTAAAATTTGCGCCCTTTTTGGGAGTTATTAGCTGAAATAGGGAGGTTCACTTGTCTTGGATGCTAAAATTTACAACTTAGATCATTTCTTAGTGAAGTTACCTGGAGATCTAAAGTTTTATTGCTTGATTATTCTTGGTGAAGTAAGTAAATTTGCAATTTTTCATTTCATTTGAATGGTTATGGTATATTTTCTTATTCATGTTAAAGATTATAAAATTTCTTGCTTGACAAACCCTAGGAGTAAAGGACTTAGGATACTACTTCTTTGCTCTTCATTTGCTAGACTTTTACTAAGGTGATTTGACCTAGATAAACTTCTAAAGCCCCAAATGCTAGTTCTTTAGAATCCATTATCTATTTATTGTTTCTCTTAATACCTTTCAATAGTCTAAGGAAGGAAGATTCACTTGGGCCTAAAATTGCTTACTCTCTAGTGAATTTGTCTTTAGGTTTTTGATGTTTGAGGCCTTGAACTGCCAACACCTCCTCCATCCATCTCTTCTCCTTAGACAAGTATAATCAATTTGTTATTACTTCCAAGAGAAAACCGTCACCTATATAGTCCATTACCCCTTAAAGGCACTAGTCCACTTGCTTTAGTGAATGATTGATCAAACAAACACTCAAACTCTCTTCCTCGAAGCTTTTGCTAACTTCTACTAACCCTAAAATTAACTAATTCACTAGTTAACTTGCTTCTGTTGCAAACCTTTGCTACAATCATACCAATCTACATTAATTTGTTGCATACACTTACATAACCTGCATTTAACTCACTCAGAAATTTCTTGTGACAATTTCCAAACAATCTACTTCATAAATGCTAAGTTTACATGTTTTTTTCTTTCAATTCTAAGCACTAATACTTGTTATTGTCACAAAATATTGCTACATCCATCTAACTACAAAAATTTCATTGCAAAATTGACATTTAATGATATCTATACATTGATAAAATTGCTTGTGACAATTGATTGCCATTCTTCCTATTTAAATCTATCGTTTCATTGTCTTTTCAAGCAATTCCAAGGCATATTTATTGCAGCTGTTACAAAATACTTATTGATGTTGTAAACTATTACATTGTTGCAATTTTGTGTCAGCTAGCTTATTTTTCAAAGGTTCATGGTCCTATGAAGCACTAACATCATTTTTCTACTTGAAAGTTGCCATGTTTTCTTTGTTGTCTTGTTCTAGGAAGGTACACTCCATTTTTACCATTGTTTCATCCATTAGAAACCTTAAGAACCTTTTGACTTGAGTGACCAGTGAGAGAGGGATTTTCTTTCATCCTTGTCATAGTTTTATCATCCCTTTAGGTCATTAGGGACGTATCTCTTGGGGTAACTTTGATATACTCCTAAAAAGAAATGGGTTTCCTATCAAGGTGACAGTGATAGGTCACCCCCTATTATGCCAATCTTGCATATACTTGCCTTTGGCTTTAGGAAAGTACAAATTGTGCAATAACATTTTTGGGGAACACTGAGTCAATATTCCTCAACGACACTTTTTCGGTAAGAATTTATCCAAAGCCTTATTTTCACAAAGTTTACATGGAGACTCCACTGTGGGTGATTCCCCCATCCCTTTGATAATCCTTAAGAGGATATCTGGCGACTCCACTAACATTTTCCAAGGTGCCACCTTACTCTCAATTTTGTGATATTTCCAATTTATGGGATCATGACGCCCTCAGAACAAGTGTATCCAACTATTTATTTCAAAAAATTTCAAGGATACTCGCATTATTTTGATGCAAAATGGTTAAAAATATCTCCAAGATTCAGAGGCCTCCCAATTACTCACATTGTAGAATTCTTGAAGTATATAAGTGAGGTAGAATTGGAAGGGGCAGATGTTCTGGTAAAATTGTTCAGAATTTATCTGTCATATTTTTTGCAAGATTGGTTTAAGGGTTGTTGAAAATATAGGGGTATATCATCTTTCATAGACCTCATCAGTAGGTTTATTGAGTTTGTCAAACCAAAATGTTGAACACATGAATATGCTCTTCAAAATCTCATAGTATCCCTAGAGGATGAAGGATTCACCACTAAGATTGTGGAAGATATCAGGGATGTGTACCATATTCAATACCAAGAACCCTCTGATAAAGGAGAGATTTATGAAGAAACTTGTCAACCCCTTGAAGAGGAACAAGATTTTTCCTATGATTCGATAGAATGCAATAAATATTTAACAAAATAATTGAATTATTAGGATTGTTACACGCTATTTTGGTCACCCTGGTGATGTATCTACAAGTGATGTATTCAGGCTCCCACAAGGACTTTTTGCCTGAGAATAGTGATTGTTGTCTTCTTCCAAAAAGCATATTCTTAAGATGAGTTCGCAGGCTGCCTATGTTATAGGGTGTGAAAATCCTTCATTCTCGTAGGAAACCCACACTTAGGGTCCGAACTATTTGCAGTCTTCTCTATAGGTAGGGTGTGAACCTACTTCAAAGCTTGGAAAAGAGAAAAGGTCACGAAGGTTCTAGAAGGGAATCTTCTAGAAAATGATTTCGCATTCGCATGGTTGGCATCCTACTGACTTCTCAGATTTAGTGGGATCATCCTCATTCATGTAACCATCCCTCCTTCTCCTATATATTTCAAGGTTTCTTATGGAAAAAGTTAAGCAAGATTGAATGAAGAATTGGTGAGAGAATTGTGTGAAGAACTCTGTTTTGGACAGAAGCTTGAAGACTCTATTTCGCCTATCAAGTTGTATTAGATCTTCTTCATGCAAATGTAGAGCAAGTGTGTGTGTTGGAACTGAGGGTCACTGAAAGAAAGTCTGCGACATCAAGGTGATCTGGTTGTATCTTCTAATTTCATTTAATATAATACAACGACATGTCCCTTTCCCATAAAATCACTCTTATTTTATTGCATAATTCCTTAATCATATGCATAGGTTGACACTAAATGTACTTTGCTATATTCACTTTGGTTGGTTTGTGTTGTCTTGGACCTGATTTCACAAGAGCACTGAAGCGAAGCAGGAACAATAGAGACCTAAGGAAGCGATATAAATGTATGTCACTCATTCCTTCTTAGTAGTAGATTCAATGACTACAACTTAGAGAAAGAGTCGTGTCCTGTCCTGTTTTGTTCTAGATCCAGGTGGATCTAGGGAGATCTGTTAGTGTCCACACCTACCGATTTATTCGATAAAAAAATTGGCGACTCCACTGGGGATACAACCCATTTTAGTGGTTTTTACCTGGCCATTTTCTCTTTACCTACCCTTTTTCATTCCCAATCAATCTCTGAGTCTTGAGAAGATCCTCATAGACTCCCTGGATCAAGAAGTTCCCTCAAAAGTTCTATCATTTTTCCAAAATTTGCTTGATTACAAACCTTCTCGCACTGCACCTTTCAGTAGCCTGTGAGAATCACTAAAGTTTGCACCCTAGTGTTCAGTTCAGTGTGAACTTCTCGCAACCTGCCTATGTCTACCCTACAAGAATCCTTAATTCTCGCACTTGTTGGGCTCCGGATTTATAACATTTTCTTGCTGGTTCTTGAATATATTGTTTACTCTCCTTAAGTCTTTTGTTAAGCAAACGACATTCTTTCTGTGCTATTCATATTCTGTTACACATATATGGGCCTTGGAGAACAACCGCTCAAAACACAAGATAATATCCCAATATGTGCTTCAATCATTGGACAAAATCTTGCTCTATATTCAATGGAGCTTGGCCCTAAATGGGTGAAGGAAAGGGTTTAAAAAGAAAGATATATTGTGGATGCACTGTCACCTCTTGGTGCAAATGCTGTAAAGGGCAGACAAGGAGTAATTTATCTCTGGAACAAAGTTACCAACTGGTGTTTCTGATGATGTTGATGTTGTTAAATGGTTTGCAAAAAGACATGGGGTTATTGCTATCCCCGGTGGTGCTAGTAGAGGACCAGGGTATGTTTGTGTTTTATTTGGGAATGCTTTCGGAAATATTATTCAAGATGTGCAACTTGTTAAGATCATCATTTACTTCAGTTTCTGGGGTTATTGGGCAATATGCAAAATGCCAAGATAAGTTTGACTCTGAACAAACTAAACAGAGTACTCTACGATTTGAGGAGGAATCTCTACAGCTGGACCTTTCCTTGACATAATAGTTGGCGCCCTCTGCCACTTCATAAATCCGTGCATGTGTAACGCAGGGGGGAAACCGTTTGTTTGAATCATTGAAACAACTGGCATCAAGCATTTAAATTCATGCATAACGCAAGGAAGAAAATCGTGGCATGATTAACTGTGTAAAACGTGTCTCATCCTCCGGCAATATTCTTAAAACCGTTTTATAACTTCTTGGGCGAAAAGCCACGCATTGCCAGAGATCTGGAACGTTATGTAAAGAGATGCCATGCATTACCAGAGAGATAAAAACGTCATATGAGAGCTTCTATGCTCGAAAAAAGATGGAAATGATGTAGAGAAATATGTAGAGGGAATATGAAACGCTGCTATGTTTGAGAAATGGGGGGATAGACGGAGCATAGAGTAGAGAGAAGAATAGAAATCTCCAGGCCTTGTATTGTTCTTATCTCTAATAAAATAGTTCAGAGTTGTTCCATTAACACGATTTTTGTTATTGCCATTTTGTTGTAGGGTTTTCATTAACACGATTTCCTTTATTGCCAGTTACTGTTAGTTATATCCAATATGCATTGAGTGAGACGGCCTGTTGACATAGAAGGCAGGGCCCCCTTCGATGGAAACAGAGCTGTGTATATTGCATTTACAATAGACATTATCTTTCAGCCGTTTTCTCATTGATTTCATAGAACAGAAATAACATTTCATTTACCACAGAGGGTTTAACATTCCAAGCTTCAAGTTCAAATGTTATCTTTTCAGCTATTGATTAACAGAAATAGCATTTCATTTGGTTACAATAGAGAGTTTCATTGTTGTTGAGTTGTGTGAAGTAATAAGTAGCAGAATCTTAAATGTTCTCAGCCATCAGTGTGCAGTAGGTCTTTTTCACGCATATGATCACTTTTAATTAATACAGAACAGTACCGGTTAGTACAGAGTAGTATAGAGTAGTGCAGAGCAGAGTAGAGTACAGTAGCTTCTTTCGGAAAGTTTCTCTTAGTAGTTCAAAGATTAGTTTGGCATCCTTTAAACCCCCTCTTCAGCCCTGCATTTCCTGTGCTGGTTCCTCTAAGTCTACCTTCCCTGGTTGACAATTAAATGTTGATTCATATGGTATATCTGCAACTCGACAGCACTGTACCCCACTGTCAGATTGCGAACTCACTTGTAAAAATTTTGGATTAAGTCTTTTGTGTCTCCAGATGCCCAGATTTGTTGGTGTGTCTGGAAAGAAATTCTATGGCCAGTGATTGAATCGTTCTTGACTTCAAATCTCGCGAACGATTAGTTTTCAAAAATTGAAATCTCTTATTGATCATTTTTTCTCAATTTTTACCTCTTGACCCTTTCTTAACAAGGGTATAATCTCTGATTCTGAAATCCGATTGCTTGTTTGGTCGGGAGCCTTTGATTAGATTAAAAGTTGAGATTAATTGTCCTTTTCAATTGCTTATTACTTGGAAAATTGTTACCCGTGTGCATTTGAAGAGACTAGTCTTGTCAGTTTGTTATTTTTATCTTCATTGTAAGATCGATTTGGGTGTTTGTTGTGTATTTCTTTTTCGTTGGTTATTTACTTTTTCTTAGTTCCATCCTTGTTGCTTAGTTTCTAATAAAAAATTAAAGACATTTTATTTTTTTTAAGCAACCTTTTATTCAAAATGGGCATTCAAGTATTGAAAGAGAACGAATAGGGAATTTGCATTGTTCATGATTGTTTGATATTACATTTCAGAGAAGATCATACATCGTAGTTCACATTGTTCCAGAAAACTCCTCTTTCCCTCCTGTAAATAGGATTCATCGAACAAAAATTTGTATTATTCATCCCTATTTATGGATTGTTGGGTTAGAGTCTCACACAACATCGGTTTCATTTCCATCTCCTTTTTGCGTAACAACAACCTTTAATAATATTGCGCAACTTTAAAATTCAACTCGTAACTTTTTCTAGGGCTCTTTTACACCAACATTAGCTAGGCTAGAGCTTTGGAATAGGCAGTGAGACAAACTCTCCAAAGACCAAAACACACAATAGTATCTTGTGATAAGGAGTGTCAAAATCCTATTTGGAACATTTTGTCCTAGGAAGCCCTTCTCACAAAAGGGTCAAACCTGAGGTCGCGTTGAGATTGACAAAGTTACTCACCCTACTTTGTTGATCTCATCATAGAGATTGCACGTATTATGGGGGTCACTTGAAGGTACACCCACAATGATGAGTGGAAGCCTCTCAAGCTGATTTTGGGCTAGATACCCTACCCTTGCATGTGGATCGGACTGTCGACTATTACCCTAGGCATCATTGTTGTTAGTGGTAACCTTAGTAGCCTATCTTCTTAGGTCTTACACAAGGTGACTGTGAAGGGGTAAGTCTTCACGGTACCTGGAATCGATGTTGGCCAGACTCACTCGGGGTCCTTGGAGGGTATACCCACGATTCTGTGTGGGAGCTTGCACCAGGGTGTAAGTCCGTTAAGCAGGTCATCAACGTAACTTTTCCACTCTGGCCCAACACCTTCTTATCTCGCCATCACGATGTTGGATTTCATCATCAACTAGTGACTTCAGAATTAGAAGGTCTTGTTTGCTTGGTTTTGCTTCCTAGATTTTATTAGCACATGTTGCTTGTTTACCCAAGTTGGCTATAGAATTTCTTTCGTAAAATTCTAACTCAATCACAATTGACCCTCCACGTTGTTCATGTAAAATGCAAGGCCTACCCCTAGAATATCTGGAAGGTTCTCAACCCTTTCCTACCAACTCACCGAAGGGCTCTCCTCAATAGAGTGAAGTCCAAGACGTTGCCACTCCACAAGTGGAAAGAACTAACTCTTTAGAATGGTTTTGAATTACCAATTCTCGAGAGGACTTCCGAATTCCTCCCGAATCTGAGAGACGTATTGTTCGAGTGAATTCTCCTGGAGATATAGTTTTTCAGTCTTCTGGATTACCAATTGGACCTTTCACAGGACTTGAGGGTCAAGATCCTTTTTGGACTACTGGAATTTTTAGACGGGATCTCTTTGGCTCGGGAGCAAGCGTTGATATCACGGTTACACCTGAGCTACCCGAAACATATGATCCAGACACAATACCTTTTACTACTACCTATTATTTTCCTGGTATAGACGTTCCACCAGCTAACCACATCTTGACTATCCCTCTTCAAACAGTCCATTACACAATGGTCCCAGATGTTATCACTTTGTAATTTTCCCAAGGCTGAAAGGCAATCACAGAGGCAACATCAGAACCGCTTCGAGTCTTGGATCTAGCCCTCCAAGACTCAGAGAGGGATCTCTCTATATGATTTAACTTTGTTTTGACTTCAGATATTAGGCTAGTTAATGAAAACAGGTGTGTTTTGTTGTAAAAGGGTTTATAAATTGGTTGATGCAGCTTACACATCCATTGGGCTATGGGGTCTGTGATTAATCAAATCTGAGAAACAACCATAAATGCCAAAGAAATCCTTCACAGGGCGAGATAACACACTCACTGGATCTTTAATAATTTAAATGATGATCAGAGGAAAAGAAAAGGGAAACAACTCCAACTAACAAGCACTTAAGAATCTCTTAGTTGAAGATATTTAGAAGATGAACATTCAAATCTTTAGAATCGGAACCAGGGTATCAGAGATAAATCCTGAGACATAACGTTATTCATAAATATTAGATTCAGAAAACACAGTGGTTACAGAGCAAGAAAACATTTACTGAGAAATCACATCACCAGTAAACATGCACAGGAATCCTGTAAAGAGCCTCTTTCATTAATGGCAGGTCTATTCAAAAATGTTACAGCTCGGTAGCCTCCAGGGCGTGAAGATCCAACCCCATTACATTAAAATCATCTCAATATATAAGATACATCTCTTCATCAAGTTCCGAGAATCGGTTCAACCGTCTCGGCCAAAAATAGCCACCACTCCCATCAAATTCGGAGTTTTCTGTTATGAGACATGGACCGTTTTTCTGCGAAATAGGGGTTTGTTCAGACGTGATTCTCTATTAAAATATGACACCTGGGAGAAAACTGAAAGAGGTTATTGAATATGGGCATGTGATGGACAAAAAACTTCTTCGGTTTCACAAAATTCATCTCCAACTGGCCGTGGAAGCTCCTGCAAAATCGTGACTGAAACTGAAAATGGAAAATATGGAAAAATAGACCTTGAAGATGCCTTCGACCCACTCTTCTCGTAACTCCGTTGCAAAAACCGAAAAAAGGGTTTTGTTCCTCATCCTGTGCTGACCAAAAACCTCTCTCGGATTTTTAAAATTCACCTCCGTTTTCTCAGGATCTCCATCGGAAGAAGACATGGTAAAAATGGGCGAAAATGGTAAAAGTGTGCAAAA
>ML798423.1:15844-25863 GCA_009831015.1 Picea engelmannii
TTACATGCATGGTTACATTGTTACTTTTATGCTTAATCATTGAAACCCTAGGGAGCAATCACACAAGTAGGTCCTTGCTTCATGTACCCATGATAAAGACTTGTTTAGCCATTTGATTAAGAAGAACCTAGCCTAGCCATTGCTACACTAGTTCCTCTTTTTCTTGAGTTAGTTTGAAACATAAATTGAAGAAAGAAGATGTCCTAGGCCTAATTAATTTTACACCAAGGGTTTGACTCTTAGGGTTTGAAAATCCTTTCCCCCAAACAACACTTTTCAGCCATAGATTTATGTTTTATAGCTAGCCATTTTTGCCAAAGAGTCTTAAGGAAAGAGGGAGGAGCATGAGGCCTAGCTTTAGCTACACCGGAATGAGCCTCCTCCCCTTAGGGTTTTGATTTGGTGGCCCTGCCATTGCAGCACCATTAAACCTAACTCTCCCGTCCTTAGGTTTAAATCTTTCCAAGCCTTTAGTCTCTCTCTTTGACTCCATTTACCCAAGGCACTAGTCTAAAATTGCAACGTTAAGCTTTCCAAGTCAAAACACTCTTTCAAACTTTCTTAATTTGGAAACCCTAACTAACCCTAGCGACTTTACTAACCCTAATTGTTGATGACATCTTGCTCTATTTGAACTTTTGTTTGGTCTAAAAGTTGTGGCTGAGTCATCCATTGATAGCCATAGAGGTGTTAAGCATTTTCATTGGCCCAATTAGCAAAACGTTCACTTCTTTGTCTAGCTAACCTAACCTAGATTAGGGCTGACGTCACACTTGTTTTCATCCCTTATTTGGTATAAAACATTGTGACCTTTCCTTTTATCATTTGGCATTGATGTGTAGATTGCTTTCATTGACTTAATTTGCAAAATGTCCACCTCCTTGCCTCTTAAAACTAACCTAGAACTAAGGCTGACGTCACCCTTGTAGCATAGTGATGCAGCAACAACAATATATATGTATGAGCACATTTAATGCATTGTGAGAACATAAGGATTTGATTTTATACATTGAATGCCAATATCTCTTTTTGTATTTATTGAGGAAGTAATATCATAAGTTTTATCTTTAATTGAAATCATTGACTTCGTCAATAATTACATTTATTATTGCTCATATGTGTTAAAGATAGTCATTAATATTTTGAAGTACTAACCACTGTGGCATATTTTAGTTTTATCATTGCCTTGTCTTGCAAACAGGTGCCTTTCTCAGTGGAATTACCTTCTCTTTGACTTTCTTCTTGGCAGTAATTTGTGAAGGGAAAGCCTATCTTAACCTTTGAGCCTTAAACCCTTGATCCTTTTCCTTCAGCACCCTAGATTACTAGGGACGTCTCCCTTGGGATTAGCCACCCTGAATAGAAAGAACTCCCCATCGAGGTGACAGTGGGTGGGGAAGCTCCTGTTACGCCAGTTTGAGCCTTGCCTTCAAGCTACTTAAACCTTTCCTACAAACTGAGCGATAACATTTTGGCACCGTTGCCGGGGAACACTGAGTCTATTTTCCTCAACGACAAACCTTTGGTAAGCCTTGTTTCAGAAGCCTTTATTGTAAGCTTACCTAGCGACTCCACTACCTTTTTCCCCCTATTCTTTGGTAGTTTCAGGGAAATTATCTGGCGACTCCACTGATGATGAAGCCAACAATGACTTCGCAATGGGACCCAAGAAACTACAGACCTTTAAATATGAGTGAAATCCTGGGGTATCCCAAAAAAATGCCTCCTCGTTATAAGGATTTCCTCCCTCGTTTTGCTGGCATCGATGAAGAATGTCCCAAGTCTCACATGAGAAGATTTTTGAAATTCTTTCAACACTTCCCTGTCAGCAACGAGGCTGAGGACTTGGTGATGAAACTCTTCTCTGCCTCCCTGCATGGAGAGGCCAGAAGATGGTATGATAACCTTCCAGCTGCCAGCATCAATTCTATGGAACTTTTTGAAGAGGTTTTCCTTGCAAAATGGACCATGAAAATAGAAGATATACAATCATTGTTGAAATATCTTGAAGGCATAAGACAAAAGGAGTCTGAGTTTGTCAGAGATTTCTGCACTAGATTCCAGAAAATGCTTTACTAGATTCCTCCAGGCTATCGTCCTGAAGAAAGATACCTTGTCTACCTCTATACTAATGGACTTCAGGGACATTTGAGCTTCCTTCTAAATAAGAAAAAGCCAAAAACTTTTCCAGAATCTCATGACATGGCCATTCAAATTGAAAAGAGTCTCTTGATTAGGACCAATGCCATGGACGCTCTTAGCCTAATGAAACTAGTTTCCCATGAAACCTTTTTTGAAGATACGCAAGAGAGAGGGGAACATGTTTTTGACCAGCAGAATGAATACATGGATGAGGAGCAAGAACCTGAACAAGATGAGGCAATCCAAGAGCCCTTTTCTCCTGCACAACAAAAAGAAGATGAGGTTAGTTGTTTCCCTTCCAGGGATTCCAATGACACCTTGATCCTTGATCTAGAGGGTGAGGAAGAAACATAAACCTTGGACGAAGTGTGTGTTACTTGCTGTGCAATCAAAGACAAAGAACCAATTCATGATGATGAAACAATAATGCATGCTGAAAACACCAAAACCATCGAAGCCCCTGCACAGGAAGAAACAATAAGTCATCCTCCTCCCCTAGTTTTTGATGATGCTTTACCTTGTGATGAAAAGGAGGAGGAGGATGAATTTTCAAATCTTGCAAATCCCGCATGTTATGATACTGACACTGACATAGCTGATTTCGATGAGTTCATACATGTTGGGAGACGTAGGTGGGATGCATTTGGTTATGATACAAATCCCATCTATGACATGAAAAGTCATCTTCAAACGATGCCCTTGCAAGTACCGCAACAGATTATTTTTGACCAGTGGCAACAAGGAGATGAGATTTTCACCTGTACTTTTCAAAAAACTAAGAATGACCTAATACCTAATTCTCCTGATGATTTTTAGTCTTACCTTGAGATTTTTGATGAGTACCCTTCTGAGCATTTGGATTCTTTTCATGAAGACAATTGTCGATCACCGCTGTGCTCAGATTTTAATACAAGTAAAGATATTGTTTGCCTCGAGAAGGTTTCTCATAATTTTTCACCCCAACCACCTTTTATTACTTTGCCTTGTTTTTCCATTAGAGGTGTAGTTGGGAAATACCTTTTTCATGTTGAGTTTCCTCCTGGGCAGACCCTAGACTTCAAGGGTTGGTTGGGTAATACTAGCTCCAATCAATTTTTCAACTTTCCCTTGATAATTTGCCAGTCGTCTACTAAACTTTTGTCAATTATTTCCTTAGAGCATGAGGACGTCCTAGGTAACCATTTTACAGGCCCTTTGAGTCGGTTTTCTAAACCTTGTCTTTTTCATGACCCTTTCTCGGATAGGATTGAGTGCTTTTCTCCGAGATGGACTTAGCGAGATTTTATCCCTTCCACCCACCTCCATGAGTTAGATTCTGACTTTTCCGATGATATGATGTATATTCTAACTCATGATATTTTTGTGCTTGATGTATCACTGTTTTGGTTTATGATGAAGCACAAAGGCAGGTATCGAGGAACGTTACTGGACTGGCTTCACTGGTTGTTTGACTATACCAACATACAGCCAGTAGGTAAGTACAGGTAAAATTTTCATTTTCTATCTACATGTATGATTGCCTTATATGCACATATATCGTTTTGCGGGGTGGCAATACCACCCCACCTTTTGTCGCTGATGCTTTCTTGTCAAGTGTGAGCAAGTGTACAGTTCTATGCCAGAGATTGCTGAGGTTCTCATGCGCTCTACAGTTAGCACATGTCCCCGAGTTGGAGCCAGATGTTATCCCCGATATCTAGGGATAACTAGGAGATCATATCTCGAGGCCCTCAATGCCTCCGTCACAAATACATTCCCACCCATTCAGGTTTGTTGGTGGAATATATGAGCCAATAAAACCCGTTGGCTTGCCTCCAATAACTTATTCAGTGAGAAGTTTGGAGCCTGCGTCGGGATAAAAACTAGAACCCAAGAAGTCAGGATATGGGATGAGTGCACCAAGAGGGTGTGATTCCTCTTCAAAATCCACCAAGAGAGGACCCCCATGGGATGGAGAGAATTGAGGGATCTCAAGAAGAAAATTGGGGAATGAGTGAACCAGGGAGTTCCAGGGAGAGTAGTCATAGGAGGCAAGCCCACAGAAAGAAGTTAGGAAGAAACCCTCGCACCGGTCAATGAACCCACCCAACCTAGAGAGTCCAACTGAGTTGCGGGTTGGAACCCATGGGGATTAGATGTAGAAGAGTGGCCACTTGTAGGCTGCTACAGAGAAGAAAGATCCAGGGACGAAAATGATGTCTGTGGGTGATATAGAGGGATAAAGGGCTCAGAGGCACCTACATGATCCCCCCAAAAGGATGCCACCTCAGTCGTCGGTAGGTTCCTGGTGAAAACAGGAGGTGATATGTGTTGATATTATGATAGTTGCGGGAGGTATTTACCTCCACGCGTAAACCTGATGAGAATATAATATTCCGGGAAGCAAGAAGACACCCTAAATAATTGGTTAATAACCCTAGAAGACAAGTCGGCTCAAGAGAATGACTTGTATTAGGTTATTATCCTCCAAGAGAAGAAGTTGGTTAAAGGAAACGTTATACTAAGAATTAGCACCCAGAATGAGAAGCTGGCCCAGGCAGTCTAGAAAAAGCAGTATAAATATAAGAGGCTAGTCTTTATTTTAGCCAGACTTCTCAGAACTACAGAAGTGGACTTGTGCACACTGCAGTTGGCGAGTTTGTGCACAAGTCTTGGAGGAGTTGTTGCCACCAGTTTTGCATTCTGTATTTTTGGTCTCTCTGGGTTGGACTCTCTGATCAGTCTTGGTTATTCTTGCTTGATGCACTATCCATGGAGAGAGGTGCGCTATCTTGTTAGGATATCTAGCCTAGGGTTTTCTTTCAAAATGATTCTCTGTCAAGGTTAAGGTGCTTGGGGGTGGCTTCGGCCTACGGTTGGGTGAAAATATTGTTATATTGTCTATGGTTAAATGAGCACATCCATTATATTCTAATAGTTTATGTGCCCACACTATCTTTGGACATTCTAACTGCTAGAAGATGGATTGGGAGGATTTTCTCAGTTGCAGTGGCAGTTGCAGCCAGTTTCTGTTGCAACAACAAAACCCTAACCCTCTCGTTGAGGCACCTTAAGTGGATATATTGACCTAGTTTCTAGATAGACTAGTGTGTCATAGCCTAGCGCATCTCTTGGTAGTCTCAAAAAGATAAAAAATCAAGTTTGAGTTTTTGGTCAAAATCAAGGGTTGACCAAGTCAAAGCAATTATGACTTTGTCTATGAAGTCAGAGAACAAGTTAGAAGGGGCTTCTAACTTCATGGCATGGAAGACAAGGATTTACCTCATCCTTTCCAAGAATAAAGTGTTGGATATCATGAAAGGAAAGATCGTGGAACCACAGTTCAAAGAAGGAAAAGAGAAGGAACCTCAAAACGTTGCAGTCATGGAGAAGTTCAAATACAATGAAATCAATGCCATGAGTATCATAGTGGAATCTATAAAATACCACTTCATACCCTACATCTCCCATATTGACTCATCTAAGAAGATGTAGGATTCCCTAACAAACCTCTTCTCAGTCAGAAACATTGGACAAGTAATGAGTCTGAAGAATGAGCTCCGTGACATGAAACCGAATGATGATGATAGCATAACAACATACTTTGTGAGAATATCTTAGTTAAGAGATAAACTACAAGCTATTGAAGAGATCATTTTAGAGAAGGAACTGGTAAATATAGTGCTCAATGGTCTTCCCAAGACACAGGATGCATTTGCCGCAAGCATGAACAAAAGGAAGGAGTATCCTACATTTGAAGAACTTTGGACTTGTTGTGCACAAGAAGAGTCAAGGATCAATGAAAAATAGAAACCCCAAAAGGAATATGATGATCAAGCCTTCACAACAAGATTCAAGAATTTCAGGAATAAAAGGAAGTTTGGCTCCAGGAAGAAATCAAATCAAGAGAAAGATATGACAAAAATACAATGCTTCAACTGTCGAAAATATGGTCACTACAAGAATCATTGTCTCGAGATAAATAAAAGGAAGGAAACACATGAAGCATCAGTTGTCAAAGAAAGAGAAACCTCAAAGAAGACCAAGCAGGATAAAACAAACTTCTTCTTCTAAGACAAGGTATTAATACTCTTCATAGTTCTTATACATACCATGTTTACATAGTCTTTGTACATATCTTGCATATCTATTTCTTACAAGATAATATGTTCAAAGAGAAACCATATCTATGGAAAAACAACATGATAAGGATCGTTATCACGATGACCACAAGTGAGGAAATACACATGAAAGGATGAAGTACATCAACCACCCTTGGTAACAATTCATGTGGAACTTATTACATAAGAAACAGTTGAAAGATAAGCCGAAATAAGAATCAAACTTAAAGAAACCTAGAAGAAGTAAAGACAGAAAGAAGTCAACAATCAAGAGGAAATTGGAAAAAGACTTATGACACTTTGCAGAAGGCAATAAGGATGCAGATGGAAGCATGGGATCTCTTAGTCGGAGGGAGATGATTACAAAATTCCAAAAGAATATCATGCATTCATGCATGAATAAAGTATTAGGAGGGAGATAATTCTAAATAATATGTTCCATTGAATATGATGAAGTATCTACCTATGGTAGCAACCATGAAAAGAAACATGTGTTCAAGTGTGACTTTAGAAGAATTCTTCTTCAAAAAGAAGCCTTAAAGTATCCCTGGTTGTCCATCCACATCCATGACCCTATGATGAAAGAAAGAAGTTGGAATCTTTGGGGTATGGAATCTATAGGAAACTCCATGGACCAAAGAGCTAAAGAGAAAAGGAAGAACATGAAGATTCCAAGAGAGAAAGAAAAGAGAGAAAAACCAGTCATTGTATCGAGAATCACAAGACTACCAGCCTGATCTAAACTCACTAAAAAGAAATCAAGCAGAGGAAATGAAAGTTGTGATGAAGAATAGTGTATGGAAGACTTATGAATGCAAGCATTGTGAGATCCAGAACTAGAGGTTCTCCCAGATGGAGGGAGAAGACTATGATGCTTGCTTGTTCCAATAAACCGAACATACCTCTACATGAGCCATTATATCATCCGCAATATCCATGGGTTGGATTTTACATCAATTGAATACAAAGACTATTCTCCAGAATAATTGAACAAAGAGCGTATGTAGAGAAACCTCAAGGCTTTGAGGTATACCAGAAAGAGACCCTTGTATGTATATGGAAGAAGAAAACTTGGTGGAGAACCTCCAATGCACAACAGAAGCGTGGTGAAAACTTTCTATAACAGAGATATTGTATCAAAATAGTTACTCAGAACTCCAGGATAATGGTTTTCCAATCTATGACAAACTCGCATGATGATAGAATACGTGCCACTTGGATATGTTCCAGTTTGAGCTCTGCCACAATGTTATGAGCTAGTAGGAAACAAAAGAGATGACTCCAACTATGATATACTATAATGATTAGAGATATATGAAGACTCTAAAGAAAACCAGTGTTCCAGAAAGACCGAAGTACATTGATATCAAGAATTACATTCTCTGTGATGAAGTCCATAAAAGAGAAGTGGTTCTCCAATATATCTCCACAGATGATCATATAAGCATATATTTTGGTAAAGCCTATGTCCAAGATGAAAGAGTTTGCGTACTCAAGAAACAAGATGGAAATCGTGGAGATGACTTCCTTATTGAAAAAGGAAGAGATGAATCCCAGGTTGGGAGGGAGCACTGATGTGTTATTGATTTATGGACAGTCATTTTTCAGTTAGAAAAATGGTCCAAGATGAGAAATTCCTTTCCAGTTCGGAAAGTGGTTTTCTATTTCTGACGGACATACATTTTCTAGTTCAGAAAATGGTCCAGATCGAATGGTCATTTCATAATGAAAATGGTTCGATGGATTGTTGATGTACCATAGAAAGTGATTCCCTTTATGGCCAATGTGGGGGAATGGTCTAGGAAATATTTCTTCTTGACGGTCACTCTTAGTAGTGGTGAAGAAGACTGGTCCTCCTCGTTGGACAGTCATTCTTTCGAAGCTCATAGTTGTAAGCAGTTTCGAAGAATGGTCTGTTTTGGAGGTTGGTGCAGGACAATCATTTCCTTAGGAAATGGTCCAGACAATCATTCCCTAGGGCATATTCATTCTCTCTAGGTTGCACTTTTTTTGATGCCGGACAATGACCCAGATAGTTGAATGGTCCAGGTTCAACAATCAGGGACAAGCATTCCCTAGGGAAGACTCATTCTCTCCAGGTTGCACTTTGTTTAGTGCCAGAGGAATGGTTGGGATAGGTGAATGGTCCAGGCTCAGAAATCAGGACACGTATTCTTCCTTGCCTAAGAATAATAGTCAAGATATCCCATCATTGATTTTTTACTCTCTAAGGGCAGATGCTCTTCCAGATCTCACAGATGGGAGTGGAAGAATGGAACGGATGATTCAGTTTGTATCATAACATTGTTTTTCTGTGCAGGTTGATATCAAATCATATGATTTCCATGGAGAATGTATGTGTCTCGACAGTAGATGTATGCTATTGTGGTGGATGTGTTCCACTAATTATATGTCATTGATCAAGTAGTTGTGTGCTACCTGGTGTGGTAGTGTACCATTGTGATGCAGGAGCATCGTAAGCAACCAAGCGAGCATGAAGGCAGAAGCCAGCTGAGAAAAGCACTAGCACATTTCTCACATTTTCAAATGTTTTGAAAAGATTAGCAAGTGGATATAAATGTAATAGCTAGGAAGAATATGTACTTTACATTTATATTTTGGAGGTTGTAAATAGATCATGAGCAATTTGCTCTCATATTTCAATGTAAAAGGCATTTATGCATAGTTAATGAAAGTAGGTAGATTTGAATGATAGATTAGACAGTTTAGGAAGAAGAAGGGAAAATGGATATAGACACCCTCGCTTTTGTATCATTAGCGAGTTGTAACATTAGCATATAGCAGAAGAAGAGGGTTGTAGCAGAGAATTGTAGAGAAGAACCCATGTATAGAAGCTTTGAATTAATATATGAATCTTTGAATCAGACTCATGGTGTTATGATGTTTTCTGTGTATACATGTTGTGTTAAGGTCCTAACCCGCACATAGGTAGATCAATGTATTTAGATGTAATAAAGGTCAATATTAATAAGACCTTTCAATAAAATAGAATAAGGCGGATGTAAGAAGACCTAATAGAAGATTTTGCTTCTAGAAGGATCTTCCTCTAGATGCTTCTTTTTAGTATAAATAGGAGTCGAGGGTATGAGAACCCTAGCTTGGATATTATTGTAACAGAGCGCTGCTCGACTAGAGGTTTCCCCCTCGAAGAGGCCTGTGAACATTGCTATCTGATTCAAAGTGCTATTTTTGTTGCTATTTATTGTATCGTTTCTGTGTATTGTGAAGATTATGCTGGATATTTTACTGTTATTCTGTCATTTCTAGCATTTCATTTATGTTCTACATATTTTATATATCTGGTATCTTGCAAGTGGTATCAGAGCACTTTCCTTGGCATAAATTGTGGGTATTTTTTTTTCAGGGTAGAGACATATTCTAGCATCTTTAAGCCACAAAGATCTGTCGTTACGCGCATAAACCCGCGGTTGAGAGATTCATACACGCAGGAAATACAAGTGGTTCTTAAGCGCACGTCTATTGGCCACCTTTGTAACCCCTGTTGGTACCCCTTCGAGTGGTAGCGCATCAGACAACACATGTGTATGGACCGACCTAGATTTCCTGAAGCCCTCTGTAGATAAACCTATCAGCCGCCGAATTGCTATAGTGTCACCGAGAACAGCACTCGGGAAGATACTCTCTAGTACCTGGGTAGTCAGGTAGTATGGCTAAGGGTACGGTCTATCCTCCTTAGTTAGTGCCCTGAGATATTGGGCCGAGTACTACTGTTGGACCCCACACGTATATCAGAGA
>ML798423.1:36272-46591 GCA_009831015.1 Picea engelmannii
TGGAGTTTATGGATTTCGGCACTTCAGGTGTCGGGAAATGGAGGAGGCAACTCTTTGGGATCGAGAGTCTCAAAAACTAAGAAGAGTGACAGGTGGCAGGAGTCCACATCAAATATAGAAAGTGGTTGAGTAGACAGGGGGCGTGTCCTCATCAAATAGGGGGAGTCAACCTTGTTTTCTATTTCAGGGTTTAGAGGTCGACAGACTGGGAGCCTTGCATCCAGATGCATGAAGTCGTGAAGTATGAAATTTTGAATCAGTGGTAAGTTCTGTGAGAAGCCAGCCTTTGCTGAATACATTTCGGTGAATTGGCATTTCGAGTTTCGGCTGTAGAGGATTGAGAAACTTGGCAACAGGTATCGCGAGAATTGCGAGACCCGAAGTCCCAAATTAGTGAAGGGTGTGAAGTTGTTGTGGTCAAGGAGATTTGGGTTGACGCCTAGTGTTTATTCATGCAGGCTCAATTCATAAGGACCTGTGGATACACTGTGAGCGATTGAGATATTCCTCGAGGGGAAATCAAAGAGTCAATTTGACTCAGGGGAAGATTTAGAACGATCCTGCGCGGACCTCAACCCGAGGGTTCGGGGGTCTGCATCACACTGGATTGTAGTTGTGTACTAATATGGATAGACACAGTTGTGTTCTATTGAATGACATTGTTCTGATTGCCTTCTAGACTATCAATAGTGTTGAAAATTATTATCAGCTAGATGGATGATCAGTGTACCGATGGACAAAGATTCTCCAGACGGAAAATGGTTCATAACATCTATTCTTCTAGGAAATATGCCCGGATTAGAAGAATGGATTTTGTATCACTCCTTGAAGTGAGTGACTTATTCAGCATCATGTCTGATTACTCAGATGGAGTATGGTTTCGAGAGATGATGTAGTTGATGTTGTCAGATGACACCAATAACGATGATGGTGTTCGTGATCTAATCATGAGATAGTCTATACGACTATGATGATGCTACAGATTCAATGGTACGTTTGTGCTCAAGACCATTTCCTTCAATACCTCCCTATCTAGGAGGAAGTGTTGATATTATGGTAGTTGTGATAGGTATTTACCTCTAAGTGTAAACTTGGTGAGAATAGAATATTTCAAGAAGCAAGAAGAAACCCTAAATAATTGGTTAATAACCCTAGAATACAAGTCGGCTCAAGAGAATGACTTGTATTAGGTTATCAACCTCCAAGAGAAGAAGTCGGTTAAAGGAAATGTTATATACTAAAGAATTAACATCCAGAATGAGAAGTCGGCCCAAGCAATCTGACAGAAGTAGTATAAATATAGGAGGCTAGTCTTTATTTTAGCCAGACTTCTCAGAACTACAGAAGTGCACTTGTGCAAACTGGAGTTGGCGAGTTTGTGCACAAGTCTTGGAGAAGTTGTTGCTGCCAGTTTTTCATTATGAATTTGTGGTCTCTCTAGGTTGGACTCTCTGATCAGTCTTGGTTATTCTTACTTGATGTGCTATCCCTGGAGAGAGGTGCGCTATCTTGTTTGGATATCTATCCTAGAGTTTTCTTCCGAAATGATTCTCTTTCAAGGTTAAGGTGCTTGGGGGTGGCTTCGACCTATGGTGGGGTGACAATATTGTTATATTGTCTATGGTTAAACGAGCACATCCATTATATTCTAACAGGATCCCACCTGTCGGGAACCAAGGTAGGGTTTTGGAAGGATACAAAGAGTAGTCCACAACCTCATCATAGGTTGTCATGAGCCTGGGGGGTAGTTATCTGTTGAGGAGAGACTAGAAGAACACAACCTCTAGTCGATAGTGAGCTTTGGTTGACCGCTAAGGGGACTGCACTGGCTAAGGAGGGTAATGAGAGTACACCTGCAGTAGCGAGAAACCACATAGTCCCATCATATCCTGTAGTGTTATCATCACAATATCAAGTTTCTGTTACAGTTACTCGAGTCTATTTTTTCCTTTATAAACTTTTATCATCACTGCATAATTTTATAATAAATTTGATATGATTATATGTATATTTAAATAATAAATTAATCTTGTAATGATTTCAATTAAATAAGGAATAAACTATGTATATATAATATTTTTTTTAAGAAAAAAAGAACTATAGATTTTTATTAAGATGGTACATAATAATACAGTCTTTATTCTAGGGGTCCTACCAAAATAGAAACCAAGGGTCCCCTTAGAATATTAGTGTCTTCAGTCTTTTAAAAAAGAAACACAGTTATATATAGATCAAATTTCAGGGACCGACTCTTATCCCCTACCCACCTAGATTTTCCTTGACTTGTGCGTTTATGCTCTGAAACTTTCATATACATATTCATTTGATTGCTAAAAGTAGAAAAATTAAGAACATACCCAAAATACCCCAAAGATTTAGAAGGTGTCCCACAGTTTTCGTTTTCCATCTAATTTGTCTCGCCAGGCTTAGATTGGAGACAAGACCCTCCTAGGTTGAGGCTTCGCCCCAAGAAGGATCATTTTCCCAATTGCTGCATTTTTTTTTGTGACAATGCCAAATCCTTTTTGGGGATCCTCATCCTATATCATGATGGGCCATTCCTGGGATCCAATTGAGCTTCCCTATATCTTCTGATGTTTCATCCTTTTCTTCCTATTCTCATAGTCCTTTTCAATAAACAAAACACCAAATTTAGTTTTACAAAAGAGTTCAAACTTTTATTCCAAAATCCCTACCCATTGCCTGAGCATCTCATTTTCTTGTTTATATTGGGCTAGCACTTGGATGAACTTTTACTACTACTGCACCATAGCTTGACCAATCATTACTTTCGTTTGCCAATATATTTCCAGCAAACGAAAATATTTGGTTTCACTAGTGCGTGATTGACTTGGATCGCAGACCCAAACTCTTGCCTTTGCTATAATCTCCTCCTTGGTGGTGACCCTTCACCTTTTGTTCACTTCTTTCTGTAGTTCGTCCATTGTCTGATTTTCTTTTGTAGCGTTTCAGGTATGATAATTACCCTTGGCCTCTAGCATGGTTGTCTCCGCCCCAAATTTTGAGCGGGTCCTTTGGGGGAAGGAATGGCTCTCAGGCTTTCTATATTTTTTCCCATGACCAACTGAACTAGGTGATTTTCCTCATTCCAGTTTTTTTTCTCTGTCAACATTGTCTTATTTCTTGATTCACTCCCCCAAATATTTTCACCGTTACTACCTTTCTGGTATGCAAAAAAACCCTTAATTCTCAATGGTCTAGCTCCTCTGGAAGCTGGGTGGAATCCTAAGATGACCCCTCTCGTTCTTAAGTGCAAGAAGAGCCTACCTAACTTCGGGGTCTCTGGAATCCCCTCAAGCCACTTCTCCCAGACGTTCCCCTTTTCTCTCGAAAAAATCCTAAACTTCTTTTCTCTTACTTTACCCGTCACAACAGACTTAGCATTTATGCATCCTTGAGTCTTACGATGGATTATCTTATTAATAGAATTAGTCTCCTCCTTCTTAACATCGCTTAGTCGTATTTTCCTGAAAACCTTAACCGGCTTCATCATTCTTTAGTAATCCTTGTCCTCTGCTCTTGTAACCATAATACCTATGGTAGTGGTTCCAGACACCATTCACGTCATCTCAGTTGTAAATATGATACTTGCTAGTTATTTTGTAGATCTATGTGCCTTTATTTCTCTATCATCATTCCTTCTTATGTATGGCCATTGAATTCCATTCTCTGCCACCTTTCTCGAAATGGGATCTAAATCCTGATTCCCGAGTAGCATACCCCCACGATATGAAATTTAGAGAGAAGTGAGGGCATCTGGCTCCCTCAATGTCACTATCTCCCCATTCGTCTCCTCCACGATGTGGTAGGTTTCATCTTCCGTTAAACAGGCTATCGTGTCCCTTAATGGTCTTGGGCCCACATTCTACCACCTCCGATTGTTAATTATGGGGGTTTGAAGAACCGTCATGTTCTCCAAGTAATCAACTACTGCAATCCCCTTTCGCCTGACATATCTTGGTAATATATTTGGCTCATGAATTAATAATTGATTTTCCAAATATATTAATGTAATTGTCCTTCCACACTAATAATGATGTTAATATTTTTTCCTTGAATACTCCCCTTTGGTGTAATTAATCTGTAACATAGAATATCAATACCGTCATAATTAGATACTCCTTCATTTTATTAGAACCCATTTGACTTTCGTCCATATTTTATGATAAATGATACCATTCTTCTTCTTTTTTCAAAGGTTAAATAAAAATTCTTTAATGGCATGGAATAAATATATATTCCCTTTACTTTAACTTCGAATTGAATTGAAATTCTTCCTTTCACACTTGTCTCACTTTCACTTCATATAATTCCCTTTATCTGTCAGACTTAAACCTTCTTGCATAACTTTAAAATACTCATGTATATTACCTTTTAATAATAATAATAACTTTTTTTCTAAGAAAACTTAGAAAATATCTTTTATTATGTATGTTACCTTTTAATAATAATAATAACTTTTTTTCAAAAAAACTTAAAGAATATCTTTAATAATAACTTTTTTCTTAAAAAAAAACTTAGAGAATATCTTTTATTATCTGACTTTCTTATAAACTTTTATTTTTTCCCTTTTCAATTATTATTTAAAGTTACCTTAATACTATATTTAACAACGTTGCCACTTTATGTGTAGTATTCCAAATACCTTGGAATTTTGTTACGTTTTTAATTTCCCTTGCATTAGTTTATGTTTTTTTTTTTTTTAAACCTTGTATCTCTTTTTTAAATGGATTCCTATCTCAACGAGAGTTGAAATTATCTTATTACAATATGAACCTTTCTCTTAAATTCGGACCTTAATTACTTCCTTCTATTGGCTAGTGTTCGTGTTCCTTTTCTACCATCACATTCTCCCTCGATCAATTGTTTGCTAGATGAAGCAGATATGGCGGTGGCTCACTCAAGCAATTGAGGGGGTGGCCCAATAGTTCGGTGCTCTCCAACGAATTTTATGCAAGAGATCTGGCGACAATATCGACTTGTCAGATGAATCTATCAATTGTTCGATAAGGTGGTTGTTGACAGTAGATCGAAATTGCAAACCCCCGTGAAATATTTCGATGCAACTTTTAGACAATTTTTCGGTAGATTCCGTAAGATTCCAATCATGTAAATGCCCGAATTTGTTCACATGAAGTCTTTACACACAATTTGGCATGTGTCCTATGTTTTTGGCGATCAATTCACAACAATTTTTATTGTTTGAGAAACTATTTATCTTCACTTGACCTATTTAATACTTTTATTTAATTTATTTCTGATTTGTTTTGTTGTGGTTGCATATGCTGGTGGTAGAGTGTACGAAGATGGTACATTAGTCGATAGATGAGATTTTGGAAGGTTGTATGTTTGCTGATATTAGAAGGTTTCTAGGAGAAAGAGAGTGCTATATAAAGAAGTGTAAGTAATGTATTGAAGGATGGTGAAAAATATTTTTATGTACAAGAAATAATTGCTTAAGAAGTGCATTCCTTCCATAAAGAATAATATATGGCGTTTCTCTACTTTAAATAATAATATATGGTGTTACCCTACCTCAAGGGTTTTGAATATTTCTTGTGTTCAATATTTTGGTGAATGGTTTGGTTAATTCTTGTTGAGATTAAGGGTTATTTATGAATTATATTTGCATAGGTACTTAACATTTTGTTAAGTACCTGAATATATCTGCAAATATACTTCTGAGAATAACCCTTAACCTCAACAAGAATAAACCAAAACATTCACCAAATATCCAACACAATAAATAGTGAAAACCCTTGTGGTAGGGTAACACCATATATTTAATCTTAAGGATAAGACTCCTCAAACAATACTTGCTTATTATAACACAATATACTTCAATGTTCTTCAATACATGGCTTACACTTCTTTATATAACATTCTCTCTATCTCCTAGGAACCTTCTAGAAAATATTCTCACATTTATTATATCTAACTACCATAATGGGCCTTGTAATATAGTGGAACTAATCTACCTTACATTGAATGGCCTCCACTAATAATACATAACCAAATTTCCATTGGGTATCTCCCTAGCTACCCCATATTACCTCCCTACATATATGACAAAGTGTCATACTTCTTTGGTTCAGTTGTGATAATTGACGCAAAAGGTGAGGTGCTACCCTACTCCAATAGTTATTGCAATTTCTTCTTCACTCCATTTACTTCTAGAATGGACTATCTATACAACCCAATATTTAGAAATGGGGAGTCTAGCAATCACTGTATATTGTGCTCCACTTCCCTCTCGGGTGGTATCCATTTATACTCTAGGAACAATCCTCTATATGCCTATAACAACTCCTCCAGCTGATGTTTCTTCCCTTTAGTACACCCCATCAGGCATTCCTTTATCCGTATTGACTCATCATCAAACTAATGTTCTCTCAAGAATAGTAAAACATATTTCTTACTAGAAGTAATTAACTTCTTGGCTTGGTTGACACTTATCAATGATATATTTGAATTCTCATTATGTGTGTTAAAGATGTATGACTTCCCATCCTTTATTAGTTAATATTGGTTGGCTCTATGTATGAAGATTACATCCTTCATATAAATCTAGGGGCTTCCAAACACTACTCCGCATACATCAAGGCGTACTATGTTCAATTTCGCTTCATCAATAAAATCAACACTTAAACAAATTTAATCTTACACTATTTCATTACCTTTATCTTTTCATACTTATTTAACCATCCCAATCGATATCGTCTAGGATGATCGCGAACATCCAATCCAATATTTCTAACTAGGTCCATTGCTACGAGATTAACCTATAAATACAAGTCTAGCAAAGTCTCTATCTTGGTCTTCTTGACTTGGATCTTGATGGGAAGAGTTTGGTATTATCCTTCTCTTCCTAATGGTGAAGGGTACTTGTAATATCCTCAAAAATAAATTATTATTGAAGTCTAAAAATACTTGGGAATTTATTTTTGTTTTTTGTAAATTCGATATTGGAAAATTATTGCCATTTATGGTAATTTCAAATTTGGAATTTAGTTAATTGTAATTTATTATTATGACTGTTGGGAAAAGATTTGATTTGCCCAACCAACTCTTTGACTATGACACTTGTAAGAAACAAACAATTTTTATATTTATTGCTCAGAGACAAGTGGAATAGTGAGGTTGAAATCAAATGGCCATGACTCCATGAGAGGGGAACATGCTTGAACTACCTTAGGGATGAATTTTAGAAATGGAAAATCAAGAATTTGGCCATTGGTTGCTCCTAAAAATCAGGGATTTATAAAGATGCGAAAATTTCCAAGGGGAAAAGACCTAGGCACAAGATGCTTTTTCATAAATAGCACATGGGAGGAGGCAGGACACTATCCAGTATGCTAGGGAAAAAGATGAACTTTTGGTTACGAGCACTAATTTTGAGTGTGAGGCAATGAGAACTTCTGATCTGAAAAAGGACGTCACTTGTTGTTGTGAGCACTACTTCTGAGTGTGAGGCAAGGACAATTTTTGGATTTGAAAGAGGACTATAGAGAAAGAGGATTTTCGACGTTTGCCCTCATGGATTCATGGTCAGGCTAGGGGGTGAACTAAACAAGTAGATTGGTTGTTTTGTTCTATGGTTGGGTGGAATTTGGTTGTTCCATTTGTTGTGCCAGCAATTTTTTCAGATATGTTCTTCTACTCTTCCCTGGTTGAATGTTCTAATGTTTAATAATTGGTAGAATGTATTTACTTAGTTCTGGTTAAATGTTTTATTGATGAATGACTAATAGAATACATCCACTTGTTGGGTAGAAGGAAATTAATTATTGAATAAGCATTTACAGTTGAATTTATGCATTGAGTAGAGACAAGAAAGATTGTTGTATGTGCTAATTGTTGATAAAAGTATGGAAGTTTCCTGAGTAGAGCTAAGAAAAATGTTTTGTGTATTGTTGTAGACGAAAGTGTGAAAGTTTTCCTATTCCTATGATATAATCTATGATCTACAATAGAAAACAATCATTAGATCGAAATGTAGTTGATATTAAGGATGTTTAAATTGTACAATTACCAAACGAAGTTTTGAGTGAATATCAGAATTGTAATATATATATATATATATATATATATATATATATATAGTATTTCCTTTTAAGTCGACTGTATTAAATATAGTAAAAGGTTATAGTTCTCTTCTTTTGATAATCTCAGGAGAAAATGTCCAGGGATTTAACTACATAAACATGTCACATATTGCAGAGTCGGTCCAATATTTAAACGAGTCTTCAAACTCTACATAACACTTGCAATCATAACTATTATTTAGGGAAATCATCTCCAGTAGGGGCTTCCCCTCTACCCTTTTCTTTAACGATTGAAGATAAATTTAACTAGATGTTTATAGGAGCCTAGTATAAAAACTACCATGATAATAATGTGCTAGGGTAGATCCGTATCATTTTCAACAGAATCTGGGTTTATGTTTATTAACGTTGCAAGTTGGAACTCGAGTACCGTTTTGTGCAAGACGCTATCCTGGATCTGGAGACTACGAAGGTTAAAGTCCTGCAAAACAATTGAGAAATTTAATTTGTGATAAGATGGAGTTCAACAGAAGTTAAAACTTGAAGATAGAACAATTTCCCAAATGAACCTCGTCCTTTAATAAAAATTGTAACATTAATGACGATTGGATTTGACTTGATCTATCACTAGATTTGAGTTCGCGACTTGATCGCAGTTGTCAATTGGAGGAAGATCGTGGGCCATAGATCTAGTCTTATCAAGAGTTCACAACTCAGAAAACAAAAGAAAAGAGTTCCGAAAAATCACGAAACCCGAGTTCACGATTTGATCTGAGTCGTCGATAGGGGGGAGATCGTGGGCCATAGATATAATCTTATCGAGAGTTCACAAATTGGACAACCAAAGACAAGAGTTCTGGAAACTCGTGAAGCCCGAGTTCATGATTTGATCTAAGTCGTTGATCAAGGAGAGATCTAGATTGTCGATTGTCCAGGGAGAATTTATGGATATCGCGGATCGGGAAAAGAGAAGTGAGCGACCATCCAACTTCACGAAATGTGAAGTCCCAATACGCGAAGGGGATATTTGGACCGTTAGATCCAGAGGAGCGTGAGCTGTCGGATTTGGAAACTCAGAAATATCGGCATTTCGAAAGTCGGGAATGTGGAGGAAGTGTTAACTTGGAAGTTGCAAGTCGTGAAATCCCAATTTTCGAAAGAAGAGTTTGGACCATTGGATCTAGAGAGGATACATGTCAATGGGTCAGGATATCTAGAAGGAGGCAGAGGTTGAAGTGTTGAAACTGCCGAAGCTCGGAGAGCTGAAGAGCCGAGAGTCATCAATCTGTGAGGGGACACTTGTCACCAGATCGTGAGCTCCAGATAAAGTTACACTGGAGTTTCAGTTTGAGAACCTAAACAGCCGAAGTCCCGGAAATGACGAGATTCATCAATGTGAAGGAGGACATGCGGTGCCAGATCTAGAACTTCGAGAGATACCCAGTTAGCAGGGACGATAGTTTGAGATTTGAGATCTCAGATGTCCAAAGAGATGGAGCAGATCTGACCTGTCAAATTACCCGAAGTGAATTTGAATTGTCAAATCTGGAGAGGAGACATGGAAAAGATCTGTGGACTCCGGGAAAGCACCCGAAGTAATTCTAGGCCATCTGATTTAAGAGGACACATGGCAGGATTTCATGTGTTTAAGGAGAAGGAAAAGAACTTAAGATTTGAGATCCCTGAAGGCCGAATCTGCAGAGGATATCCTAGCCATGGATTCAAGGGGACAGGTGTCAATATATCTTCCACTCCAGGAGATTTTCATGCAGAGGAGAGTGGATTTGAGAGTTGAAACTCCCAGAGGCCTGAAAGGTGGAGTCAACGATAATCATTGATCCAAAGGGGAGTTACATGTCAATAGATCGTGGAGATCTGGGGAGATTCCTGGAAAGAGGAAAGAAGGGAAGAACAGAGTTTGATAGTAGTCGTTGATCGAAAGAGGGTTGACGGACATGGAGGATTGCGTAGGCAAAACTTGGGTGGAGGATAATTTTCCTTGAGCAGGCCGCAATTTCAACCATTGTTTTGGTGACGGGGTACGTGTCAGCTGGAGGAGGATTGCAGGGTGAAAAGCGAGCTGGTTTGAAACCACTCTTGACCACACCTTCAATCGTGCATTAGCACAAGGGAACAACCCAAGGACATATGAAGGAATGGGCTAGTGAAGAGGAGCTAGCGCCCATAAACTGAGAAGCGTGCAGAGACAGAAGGTGAGGGTATCACAAGACCTGCACACAGGATTTAAGAAAG
>ML798423.1:52532-66181 GCA_009831015.1 Picea engelmannii
TGGTTATCTCATAACTTGATATTAAGTTGCTTATCATTGTTTATTAAACCCTACACTTTGTATTCGGTTTATAAACATTGTTTTCTCACCCATTTAAAGCTGTCATCTAATCATGAATCCTTGAGAGCATTGGTTTATTTGATTTTCATTTTAATGTCTGAGTGCCATACTATAATTGAGTTATCCCATTGATCCACACATACATAAACACAAAAAAAGGTTTTCTTCAAGTTACCAAGCATCTTTGACCTACAACCTCAAAGAATTTCTTGGAACGATAACAAATTGGCATCGTTGTCGGGGAGAGGAGACTGAAGCTCAACTTTCCTGGGAGACGACACAAAGATGATATTTGATGATGGACAAAGATTAGAAATTACATTGGTTGTAATCATCTATATGGAAACTCCACAAGTTCATCCTGGCTCCAAAGAGGATCAGTACCAGGGAAAATCCACAAGAATCAAGGTCAAACTTGAAAATCAGGTACTCAAGAAAATTCAATTATTTCTTATCAAGAGGAAGAGGTTATTGTAGAAGAAGTAATTTGCTCAAATTTGGTTGAATAATCACCTAAAATTTTAGAAAGAAATCACATCTCCTAATCCCTTGAATCCTTTCACTCATAGCAGGAAGAAGATCATATAAATATTCACACTAGTCTCTTGTTGTAGAATATTTTCTTCAAGAATTGTCTACCAAAGGTGAAGAAAACTTGACTGAACATCTTGCAAATTTTTATACAGCTTCTTATAAAACTTCTTTCCCATCAGAGAGTTTTTCCTCTTTTAAATTAAATTTTCCCAATCCTCAAGGATCAATAAAAAAGTTGTCACCTATCTCACCAATAATCACTATGGTTGCACCTCCTCCTTTGACCAAGATGCAACAAATCCTTGCTACTAGGTATGCACCATTAGTATTTCCAAATACACTATCAGCCATGCCTACAGAAGACTATCAAAAGTGCATGCCCAAATTCACATGTGAAGGTGATGTGATCACTAAAGAACATAAAGAGGCTTTCTACAGTTATGCAGAAAACCTTAACATTGAGGAAGAAGATGTCTGGACCCGAGTTTTTGTCCAAACTTTAGATGGTCATGCCAGAAAGTGGTTCAAAGAACTTCCTAATGGTTCAATAGATGGCATAGAGCAATTGGATGACATCTTCTTGAAGCACTGGGGTGATAGAAGAGACTTTTTGTACTATATTACTGAATTTGGAAATCTAAAGAAAGAGAATGGTGAATCAGTCTCTGATTTCACTAAAAGGTTCAATAGGATGTATAGTAAAATACTAGCCGAGATAAAACCCACAGATGCCTCTGCTAAAATCACATATGCAAATTCATTTGATTCAGAATTTTGTCTGTTGTTGAGAGAAAGAAGGTCACCTACACTATCTCTGATGCAAGATTATTCCCTTGAAGTGGAATCAAATATACTGGCTGCTCATAAGTTAAAGGGAAACTCGGATAGAGGAAATCCTAGAGATGAAGCTTCTTCTTCATCTAATACTAATCCAAAATTAGATAAGATGGCTCAAATGTTAGAGACTTTAACTTCTGAGATGTCTAAACTTAAAATTGAAAACAAGCATCCTCTCAAGGGAAGGGGTACTTATGATTATGCACACAGAAATGCTAATAAGAATTGAAACAACTTCAGGAGAGGTAATCAACAAGTGCAGATTTTATAGAGAGAGAGAAATCCTATTGAAGATCAGAAGATAAAGGATCCCCTTCAAAACGTTATGATGGAAGAAGATGAAGAATACTTTCAAGAATATGAAGAAGATAACATTCACTGTGTTGGGGATGACACAGGGAAATCTTATTTGACACTGCATGACTATCAAGAGGCATTAGTGACTGAATAGATAGATGAAACTTCTGCTGATAACACTCTTTTTCAAATATAAGAGAAGAAAAAATATAATCTCAGATCTAAGTCTAATACTTCCCAACAGACTGCACCAACTTCTCCTAAGAAGATTATTGTCCCTGTCAAGAAAAAAGAGCAAATACCAAAAAATCAGCAGACAACCCCTTCAAATGTGAAAAAACGAATTCTTCCAAAGAAGGTTGTTGTTCCTTCCAAGAAAAAGGAGAAAACAAATTAGATCCCTAACGACCAACAAAGTGTTTTGAAAGTGCCTTCCAATGAGGTAAAATTTTCTGATAAAGCCTCTTATTCTTTTAATTTTGAGGCTGAAATACAGAAAATCAAAATCCCCATTCCTTTAGTTGAGTTGATGAAAAATGAATCATTCAAGAAGATATCCTTAAAACTCTTGATCCCAAGTCCATATCTTCCTCTGTTGATATTCTTAACATATATGATGACAAGCCAACCATTGTTTTAGGCCAAATGATAGAAGATCCAGATGAAAGTTGTCCACCTTTTTATATCTCTCTGAACATTCCTGACAAAACATTACATAACTTCCTATTAGACTCTGGAGCCTCTCAAAAATTAATGCCAAAGGCAGTTATGGATGAGCTTCGATTAGAAATTACCAAGGTTAACCATGATATTTTCTCATTTGATTCTTGAAAATTTAAATATCTTGGAATGATCAACGATTTGGCTATAACTTTGACCCAAGCTCCTATGAAAACTATGGTTATGGATGTAGTGGTAGCAGATATCCTGCCCAAATTTGGATGTTTGTTATCACTGTTGGTCACTATAATTTCTTATTTAACTAAACAATCAAGTTCTACATAAATTGTCAACCCAGGGAAGTATGTTTATTTCAAAGGTAACCACGTACTATATATGCTCAATCTCAAAAGCAACCTAGAGTTGTAGTAAAAACATATTAATCATACTTTGCCTTGAACAAACTGAAGTTCTAACTTGAATTACAGGAAAGAAATCTATCTATTGCAGAGTTCAATGTTTAAAGAAATATTTGTCCAAAGAATCCTGGATTACATTAAAGAAATAACAAACTGGAAAATAAATCCTTCAAGACACTGCAAAAGGAAAGACCAACTATTCTATAACCAGAGAATAGGACCCTATTCCCAAAGCAAGAATCTTCAGCACCTGTTTCCGATCACCACACTTTTATGAACTCATTGTTGATTGAAATGATTGACACACACTGAAGACTAACTACCTCTTAATAGAGAGGAGGACCCTATTCCTCAAGCAAGAATCTTCAACACCTGTTTCTGATTAACACACTTTCATGAACTCATTACTAATTGAAATAATTGATATGCATTGAAGGCTAACTATCTCTAACAGAGAACATGACCCTATTCCCCAAGCAGGAATCTTCAGCACCTGCCCTGATTATCAAGATTTCATAAATTCACCAAATAGGATTGCTAACTAAAATGATTAACAGTTACCCAAGCATGAATCATATGAAAACAATGTTACAACCAGTAAAGAAGAGTTTCAGCAAGACAGAGTTCAGTAAAGTAGTGTTTCAACAAAACAGAGTTTAATCAAGGCATAAACAGAAATAACACTAACACACTATAAAGCTAATGGGTGAATCTTGTGAAGAAGGTGGGCCCTCCCTTCTCACAAGATTCCCCTGAAACGAAAGGAACTAGAGAGAAATGCTCAGAATAGTCTTTTATTCATCTGTCAACTGTATCATATTACAATCTGAAGTAAAACACGTCGTTCTCTGTAAAATCCTTTCTTAGCTAAAATAGAAGGTCCTCTCTAATGATGATTTCCTCTTATTTAAAGAGGAGAATCCCTTTGATACAATTTGATCAACAAATTACAGGTGTACATCTGAGTCCTATTCTTAGTTAGATCGACTTTCTAAACTGGAATAGGATATCCTAGTCTCCCGCAACAGAATGCTATTACAAGTGCTGAGTGAGGTGTTGTTGTTGCGGCTAGAGTAACAACTTCTTTATTTGTCTTCTTTTCACTGTCGTTGTATGTTGTTTCAGCATCGCAAATCGCAGGCTGTTTCAGCTACGGGATTTGCATTTTGACTGTTTCAGCAACTTGGTCTCAGGCAACAACGATGGTTAATGCTAGCTCAAGGTGCGGCTGTTGTGGTCCATGTAACATTTTTTGTGTTGTTGTTTTAACATTGTTGACCATGTAGAGTGTAGTAGCTTCTTCTGTGTGAGTTGTTGTTTCAGCATCGTAGACCACGGAGAGTGTAGCAGCTTCTTCTGTGTGAGTTGTTGTTTCAGCCACAGGGGTTGCGTGCTTTAACTGTTTTAGCAACAAGCCTCAATGCTAACCTGCAGTTCGAACTGTTTCAACACTTATACATTTCTGATCAATGGTTAAGTACGAGAGTAATGTAAAATTATATGCAAAATAGATTAAACATATAGTAAAGAGAAGAGACGTTATATACCTTTGGAAAGATAGGGTAAAGTGATAATGTGAGTTTAAATGTGAGTGAAACAAGGGTGTAAGGGTAGCAAAAAGTGTGAGCAAAAAGGTACATTGTATGGTCCTAACATCCCCCCTAACTTAAAATGTTGCATGTCCTCAGGCAACTTCACTCTGAATCAGAGTCTGAATACCGACTCTGAGCGTGCAAGTTACTCAAGAAGTAGCTGTGGAAGATGATGTATGTTGGAGCTCTAAACCCTTGAACGTGTTGTAACCTTTGCCAAGCTGTTGTTTTGGCCTTCTTGGGAAACTTATGATGGACTTGATATTTTTCTGTTGGCATCCAGAGGATAGGAAAATGAAACTGGTACCCTATCCATCTTTCAGCACATTGTTGAACACACTTGATGTAGTTAGGTACCTTGGAGATTGCTATCTCAAGATTAGTGGGGCTAAAAAGATTTTGTTCCTATCTTTTCTCAGTATATTGTTGCCAAAACATGTTATTTTCCTGTAGGTCAGCAATCTCTATTGATTTAATGAAGTGTTGACAATCCTAAAGCATTGTTGTTTGTAGTTGCTGAATGTGTTTAGTCATCTCTGGTTTCTTTAAAAACTGATAATACTCTGTAACAAAGGTGGCAGCATTTTGTGGTTCTGGCCGTATCCAGAGAAGGAGGTTATCCTCATTGTGCTTGGCAGCTAGGAAGTCATCCTGCCATATCATCTGATTGTTAAGGAAGGAGGTGAGTGCCCTAGTATGGATGTCACCGAAAAGAGGGTTAAGGTTAAGCTGTCGATTCTCAAGGATGACCTCATTATGAAAATATGCCTCACAGAGGAGGTGTTGATCCATAGCACAGGCTTCTGCAAAGGTTTTAACAAAATCTGTTGGATGTAACACTGCATGGGGTTTGCCTTCTGTGATTGATTTGATCTGAAACCATGTAAGTCATTCCATGAGGAACAAAGAGTAATTGCAGGATGGTTTCCTTACAACCAATAGCTTTTGTGCCAAGTCAAATATCAGGAGCAATCTACCTTTTAGCTCTTTATTTTGTTTCTTAAAGGTATGAGACTCCTAGCGTATTTGCTCCAAAGCTTCCCAATTTGAGTAGATATGATTTATCTAGATCTGTTTGTGTTCCTGTAGGCTTTTGGCCTATGTAACAATAGACTCTTTTTTCCATTTCTGTATTATTGCCTGCTCATCCCATGGCTGAGTTTGTGTTTCAGCATTGCAAGTAATAGGCCGAGGTAGGGTCTGAGTGGCTTGTTCCAAAAAGGTGTGGGTATTGATTTGGCTGGGAGGAGCAGATTCATCAATAGGCAATGTTTGTACATCTTTATTAACAAAATCAGGGGTTTCAGATTTGACATTTGTTGCAGGCCAGGGTTCAGTCTTAATTTTGGAAGGTCTTGCTAGTTCTTGTGTAACAACAGGGTGTTCTTCTTTGACTGCAAAAGTAGAAGGTGCAGGGGTAGCTCCTGGCATTGGAATTTTAATTACTTTGTAGCCTGCTTGATAGTAGATGTCTCCACATTGACTGCACATATATTCTCTACACGAATTCTCTGTTATAATTCTCTCTGACATGGTCGCTGTGCAATCTAGGGTGTACAAATTAAGTTCCTTCTCATAGGCTTCCTTTGCTGCGGCTAGCTCTTTCTTATAGGCTTCCAGTTCAAATTTTAGGAACTCATTTTCTTGTAAGACAGAGGCCATTGTTGGTTCTGGTTGAGGGGTTACTGGTTCTTGTGTAGCAGTCACAGCTGGACTAGCTGGTTCTTGTGGAGCAGCTACAGGATCGACAACTGCTTCTTGTGTTTCAGCTTCTTGATGCAAATAAAGTAATGTTGCAGCACCCTGGACATCTGATTCCTGTGTCTCAATAACAATATCAGCAGCTAGTTCTTGTGTTTCAGTTGTATCTGGTTCTTTTCTGACAACTATAGATGGTTCTTGTGTTTCATCCACTGAATGAGTAGCTGGTTCTTGTGTTTCATCTACTAAATGGGTAGTTGGTTCTTGTGTTTTAGCTACTGAATGAGTAGCTGGTTCTTGTGTTTCAGCTACTGAATGGGTAGCTGGTTTTTGTGTTTTAGCTACTGAATGGGTAGCTGGTTCTTGTGTTTCAGCTACTGAATGGGTAGTTGTTTCTTGTGTTTCAGCTACTGTGTTTGAAACGGATGGTGTTGCAACATACTGGGCATCTGGTTCTTGTGTTTCAGTGCCCGTGGGTGGAATAGACAAAGATTCCGGCATTTGGGAGGTTAGAGGTGTACGGGATATTAGTCGGATGGGTTGGGGTTCTAGGGCAGTGGTAGTAGTGGTTGCCCTTGTTGAGGCTCTTATTCGTTTTCTTTGTAAAAAGGGCGGAAATAAAGGAATTTTCTTTCGTTTTCGTGGGGGTTTTTCCTCAATGATGGGACAGAGAGAATTGTCTGGTTCAGAATCATCGCTAAGAATATGAAGGGAAGGAGTGGATGATTTTGGTAAGGTGTGGGGTGGGCTTGGTATGATAGGGGGGTTAATTGGATTGATTGGGTCTATAGGCAGATTGTTAGGTATTTCTGGAGAATTTGGAGGGTTTTGTGGTTGTTGTTCCTAAAGATTTTAAGGAATTTCAACAGCTTCTTGGGGATCTATGGGTGGGTTGTTTAGTGGAAGGTTTTGTTGGGAAAAACCCTTTTGGATAAGAATTTGAATGAGAAGGTGATGGGTGAGTGAAAGGGCGGGATCTTTAGCCTTTTTACAGTAGTGTGACATATTTTTAAGACAACCGAGCAGATAAAAAGGAATGTTCACCAATCTATTATGCAGTAAATGAGACAACATGACAAAATCGTGCTGGTAGACTACCTGGTATCGGCCTTCATAGGTAAGGTAGTGTTTGACGAATTTTTCAACTTCCAGCCATGGGGGCGGCAACGAGCTGAGTCGGACACCCCGGCCTTTAGGTTCAATTTGTTCCCCTAGCAAGAGGAAATCCTGCTGAGCATTCAGGAGGATATGTTTGTGATTGAACAAGCGAAGGCCATTGGTAGGGAGACCTAAAACCTGTGCTATATCCTCTTCTGTAACTGAAATCTGAACCCCTTAAACAATGGAATGATCTTCCTGGAGATTTTGGGCAAATTGCAGAACCTGTTGTTGATCAAACCCTTGGAGTCTCTGAAAATAACCGAGCCATCCTGCCTGCAGAAAAATTTGATAGGCTTCTGGATACAATTCTAACAGAGCTGTCATGGCGGGTTTGTACCGTATAACAGAGCCTCCCATAGCTAACAGCTCAGTAAAATACACCGTCAAAGAGTCAAGTAACAACTTCTGTGCAGAGTAAGTTTTTCGAGTGAAGGCATGCAAATGGTGGTGAAACAAACGAAAGGATGGTAAATAGGAATGGTGGTGATTAATTCATGTGAAATGATGGTATACAAGTTTGATATTTCCTCCCCCGCTTCAAGTGTGGCTAATAATTATTTTACATGAGTGGTAATAATGATTTGGAATCTTCTCATTAACTATAGCTTAATTGTATTTACATAGAATTTACATACCTCGCCTTTACCTTTTGATTGTACTTAAACAAAATATAATGCCTGTCCATTATAGTTCTGCAGTGGCCGTGGTGGAGACTTTTGATTTGTTAGATGAATTGTATCAAGGATTTGTTGACTGGAAGGACAAAATGTAGTATGAGAGCGCAAAAGCTTATTGACAGAAAATGCCGAAAAGTTGGTGTTTCAGCCATAGGAAGAACAGACAGATGTTTGCTGAAGAGTGATGTTGCAGAATACTGCTGAGGAAGTGGTGTTTCAACAATAGAAAGAAGGGAAAAACAATTGCTGGACGGTGTTGTTTCATCAATGGGGAAATGTGAAGAATTGCTTAACAGTAGTGTTTCGGAAATGGGAAAATGTGAAGAATTGCGGAACCGTGGAAATGGGAAAATGACGAAAGGTTGCTGACAGTGGTGTTTCAGCAATGGGAAGAAGGGCGAAACAATTGTTGAATGGTGTTGTTTCGTCAATTGGGAAATGTGAAGAATTGCTGAACAGTGGTGTTTTAGCAATGGGGAAAATGGCGAGAAGTTTGCTGGACAGTGGTGTTTCAGCAATGGGAAGAAGGGCGAAACAATTGTTGAACGATGTTTTTTCGTCAATTGAGAAATGTGAAGAATTGTTGAACAGTGGTGTTTTAGCAATGGGAAAATGGCGAGAAGTTTGTTGGACAGTGGTGTTTCAACAATGGGAAAATGGCGAAGGGTTGCTGGACAATGGTGTTTCAGCAATGGGGAAGCTTTGCTCTTCTTGAAGTAAGATCGTCCTTCCTTAGTAGGCCTTTTCTTTGATCGAGAATCTACAAAAATCAATTGTAACATGGTATTTCTTGACAGGGATTATTAGTAAACGAAATCTAATCTAATACTAAAGAAATTAAATAAAAAGAATTAATTGCAATGAGGGGTAGGAGCCCCCTATAAAAAGAGGTAATGAGAGTCTTCCACACATGTGGCCTTAAAATCTTCTTTGGAAATAGGGTGCTAGTACAGACGGATCCGATGACCATTTAAAAGTAACAGTGTTGTAGAGTCATCGATTGTGAGGATCCTTACTATTCCATTGGGGAAAACAGTGTCTACTTTGTAGGGTCCAAGCCATCTTGTACGTAGTTTCCATTGAAATTCTTTAAACTGAGAGTCGTACAATAGGGCCCAATTACCTTTTTGAAATTTCTTATGCTTGATAGTTTTGTCATGCCATTTTGATCTTTGTTGTTGAATCATAGTTGTCTGATGAATGGCATCTAGTCTTTTTTCATCCAGTTCATTAAGCTGCTGCAACCTAGCTATCTATGCATCGGTCAAATCAAGGTTGACAGTTGAATCAGTCCTTAAGGTTTTGATTTCAAATTCCATAGGAAAGACAACACTCTTTCCATAAACTAATTCATAGGGGGAGAATCATGTAGTGTTTCTCCAGGTAGTTTTGTAGGCCCATAATGCTTCAGGGAGTCTGTGAGACCAATCCTTTCTGTTTTCCTTCACTGTTTTTGTGAGAATGGCTTCTATTACTTTATTCGTGCTTTCCACCTGTCCATTGGCTTGGGGGTGGTATGATGTAGTCATTCTATGTTGAATATGATATTTTTGAAGGGTGGCTTTAAAACCATGAGAAGTGAAAGGAAGTCCTCCATCTGTAACTAATTCTCTTGGCACTCCAAATCTGATGAAGATGTCTTCAAATAGGAAATCTATAAATGCTTCTTCGGTAGCTCTCTGGAGTGCTTTAGCTTCCACCCATTTTGTCATATAGTCTGTGCAGACCACTATGTAAACTTTTTGATTGGATGGGGGGTTAATGGGTCCTACAAAGTCTAAGGCCCACCTTTCAAATGGTTCAAGTACTATCTGGGGGTTTAATGGCATTTCATCTCTATGATTAGGTTGGCCCATTCTTTGGTAGCTATCACAGGCCCGGACATATTTCTTTGCATCTTTAAAAAGTGAGGGCCAATAATACCCCATCCTGAGAATTTTATGTGTTGTTCTCTTATCAGCAAAACGCCCTCCACAAGGGCCATCATGACAAGATTTTAGTAGGTCATAAACCTCATCTTCTCTAATGCACCTTCGGATTTATTGATCAGGTCCTGTATGGAAAAGACACCCACTTATCCAACTATACCAAGCACTTTGTTGAATGATTCTTCTTTTCTCTCGGTAGGATAGGTGTGGTGGTAACATCCCTGCAACCAAGTAGTTAGTGATGTCTGCATACCAAGGTGAGTGAGCAGAAACTGCAAATAGATATTCATCAGGAAAGGAATCATCTACTTGGGTATCTTCATTAGGTTTTAACCGAGAAAGGAAATCGGCAACTACATTTTCTTTTCCAGGTCTATCTACAATTGTAATATCAAATTCTTGCAATAATAGTAACCATCTGGTGACTCAAGAATTTGTGATAGGTTTGTTCATTAAATATTTGATAGTTGAGTGATCAGTATGGACAAGAGTAGAGTAGCTAGTAATGTAATGTCTAAATTTATTAATAGCATAGATAACTGCTAAGAATTCCTTTTCGGTAACTGTATAATTGAGTTCAGCAGGAGCCATATTCTTGCTAATGAAATAAATAGCATAAGGGAGATGATTTTCTTCTTGTCCCATGACAACTCCTATTGCAGTATCTGAAGCATTAGAGGATATATGAAAAGGAAGTGTCCAATCAGGTCCTCTAGGAATAGGAGCTATAGATAACTGATGTTTAAGTGTATTAAATGCTTCCTGGCAAGAATTAGTCCATTTGAATTCAATATTTTTCATCAATAACACAAACAGGGGAGAAGCTATTTTGGAAAAGTTTTTGATAAATCTTCTGTAGTATCTAGCATGTCCTAGAAAACTTCTTACCTCTGTTTGGGTTTTGGGAGTAGGAAGATCCTTAATGACTTGTATCTTGGATGGGTCTACCTGAATTCCCTGAGATGAGATAAAATGTCCAAGCACTATTCCTTCACTCATCATCATATGACATTTTTCTGTACTTAAGGAAAGGTGGGCTTGTATACATCGTTTAAGTACTTTCTCAAGGTTTTGTAGTGCTTCCTGAAAAGAAACACCATAAGGGGTAAAATCATCCATAAAAATTTCCATAGAGTCATTAAGCATATCAAAAAAGATTCCTATAACTACTCTTTGAAAGGTTGCTGGTGCATTACATAGTCCAAATGGGAGAACTCTATAAGAAAAAGTTCCCCAAGGGCTAGTAAAAGTGATTTTATCTTGATCTTGAGGTGCAATTTTGATCTGATTGTACCCACTGAAACCATCTAAAAATGAGAAAAACTTCTTCCCTGACAAATTGTCTAACACATGATCAATGACTGGTAATGGAAAGTGATCTTTTTGAGTTTCTTTATTTAAGGCTCTGTAGTAGACACATACTCTCAATTTTCCATTTTTCTTAGGAACTATTACCAACGGGGACACCCATTCACTGTCTGATATAGGATATATGAACCCTGCATTGAGCAATTTTTGGAGTTCTTCTTTAAGGATTTCTCTTAAGTTTGGGTTCATTCGGCGTTGAGATTGGCATATTGGTCGACAATCTTCCTTAATATATATTCGATGAGTACATAATTCAGGCGAGATTCCTTTCATATCTGTATAGTCCGAAGCGAATGCTTCTTTATGTTCAAGAAGCAACTTCATTAATTGTTGTGTTTCAACATCTGTCATATTGGGGCTTATGTTTAGTGTTTTGCCAGGTTCAATTTCTACTGATATGCTTTTAGAAGAGATGGTGGAAGATGTTTGAGGTGGGTTTTCATAGTTAAGGTTTTCCCGATTATCTTATTCCAACAACGCAGCTAGCTGGTTGCGAGTTTCAGGAGTCATGGAGGAGGGTTCACAAATAAAATTATTAATTACTTCATCCTCGGTGGTGTCTTTAAGGCTTAGAGCTTGTCTAATAGTCAATATGGGTTGAGTAGGTTGATCATAAAAGTCTACCCATACAAAATTATCATTATTAATCAGGGGTGTAGCATGAGGGTAGAGGGTAAGCTGTTTTGGTTTCGTAACCATTGGAAATTGTCATTGAACCTGATCTACAACTGATAAAAGCATCTGATGTGGCTATCCAAGGCCTGCCCAAAATTAGAGGGTGCCCCCCCAAGTTTGTTTTAGGTTGTAGTACCACAAAGTCAGCTGGATAATTCTAGGATTCCACTGATATAATTAGGTCTTCAATGACTCCCTCTGGTTTAATTGTGGATCGGTTAGCTAATTCTAGGATAGTTAGGGTGTCTCTGGTTTCATTTTGCAATTGTAACAGTTGTGAGGTTTCCAGAGTCATAATGTTGATAGCGGCACCTAAGTCTACTAGGACTCGAGGGATTATCGTTTTTCCAATTTGTACTGAGATGGTAGGGTGGTCGGGATCACCATATTTAACTGAGGTTGATTTACCTGACATTAGCGTAGACAAGTCACCCATAACATGGACTGTGAGGGGATCCTTAATTTTCCTACCAGGCTTCTTAACATAAATGTCTCGCATCGTCCTAGCATAAATAGGTACATCTCGGAGTGCTTATAGTAGAGGAATTTTGACATAAAGATTATGTAATTCCCCTAGAAGATTGAAATGAGGTGGCTCAAGCATTTTAGTCAAAGCTAAACGCTTAGGAAATGGTGGTTTTGTTGTTTCAGCAGCATTGTTAGAGGATGATTGTACCTCTTCAGGTACATCATGCTCTTTTGTTTCCTCTTTATCAGAAGAGGTAACATCAACTATGATAGGTTCTACCATTCTCCCATATTGTAAATGAATATTGTTTCATTGCGCAGGGAGAAGAGAAAATGTAGGCTGGTTATGAATATCAATGCACTGCACAGCTTTATTATTGGGGTTAGGGTTAGGTTGTACAGGTAGCCGGGGTCTCATCATTTTATTGTTTGGTGGAGTACCTGATGGTAAGGAGAGTGGTTGAATAAATTGTGATTGAGGTAATTGATTTGGGAAGGGGGGTTGTTGTCCTCTCCAATTTGGATTCCATTGGTTCTGATATGGTTGTTGTTGTTGTGGAGGCCAAGGAGTCCACATTGGTGGATCAACAAAGGGTGGGTTAGTTTGTTGCATGGGTGGGTAATTCATTTGGTTTGGATATTGCATTTGATTATAGGGAGGGTAACTCATTTGATTGAAAGAAGGATACTTATTACAACGATTACAAGATGTAAATGACATGCTAGGATTCATACCTTGTCCCCGCGGTTGCCATTGCCTTCTCTATGTCAACAGATAGACAACTTCAGCTTCTTCATCAGTTGGTTGTAATGCTGCCTTGATCCATATTAAAGATGGAGATTGTTGAGTTTCATGATCTTTATCACAGATGGTTCAGCTTGTCTTTTTTTCCAATGGACATTCCCTTCATGGGTGCTTGTCTCTGCATTTAGAACAAAATATGGACAGGGATGCTTCTGCTTCTGCTTGCTTATTTTGAATCTGCAGGGTGTCAATTTGTGAGGCAAAAGAGCTGAACATTTCAGTTATAAAACCTTGAAGTAAATTGCCTATTTCGGCTCTTGTTACTCCCCCACTGGCTGATTTTTGGACTCTTGAAAATGTGGTGTCTCTATTGTTTAATCTATTTCTTGAAGCTCCTCTTGAACATATTTTGCATAGGTTAACAATTTCATCGTATGATTCCTTAGATATGTCCCCTTTTCCAAGCATATTCATCATATCTAGACAGTCATCCCTTACTCCTTTTAATAATATGGTTTTAAGAATAT
>ML798423.1:66452-76828 GCA_009831015.1 Picea engelmannii
ATCATAACTTCTGCATAATATATCAAACTCAAAAAGGAATTCATCAGGATCCTCTGAAAACAAACCATGAAAGTTAGGTAGTGCTGAGAGTGGAATGTTCTTCATGGGGGCTACCCCTCTAGGAAGATCACCAATAGGAAATCCTAATGTAGAAAAAGAGTTTTCATCATTTACCTCTCCTTCAGGACCTGCCTATTCTTCATGATGCAATTCTTCATTGTACTCATCCATGTTTTCCTCTGTCTGGTCCCCTGCTGCGCTTTCTCTGTCCTCAATGTTTCCTACTGGTTTCTTAACTGTCTCAGGACTCCAAACTTCTTTCACTTTCTTGAAGTTTGCTTGAAATGAAGGTTGGGATTTTGGTTTCCGAGAGTTTGGTCGTTGAGAAACAGATTTAGACTTTGATATAATCTCATCAATATAAGTATTTCTTCCTTCTCTTCCTCTGCCCTTGCCACCTGTAGGGTCAGTGTCTTTGGGGTCTCTGCGTCCTCTCATGCAATCTTTGTATCTGAAAAATTATAAGTGCTTTTGAAATCTATAATTACCTTCCCCGGCAACGGCGCCAAAATGTTGGTCACTATAATTGCTTATTTAACTAAACAATCAAGTTCTACATAAATTGTCAACCCAGGGAAGTCTGTTTATTTCAAAGGTAACCATGCACTATATATGCTCAATCTCAAAAACAACCTAGAGTTGTAGTAAAAACATATTAATCATACTTTGCCTTGAACAAACTGAAGTTCTAACTTGAATTATAGGAAAGCAATCTATCTATTGCAGAGTTCAATATTTAAAGAAATATTTGTCCAAAGAATCCCGGATTACATTAAAGAAATAACAAACTGGAAAAGAAATCCTTCAAGACACTGCAAAAGGAAAGACCAACTATTCCATAACTAGAGAACAGGACCCTATTCCCAAAGCAGGAATCTTCAGCACCTGTTTCCGATCACCACACTTTTATGAACTCATTGCTGATTGAAATGATTGACACACACTGAAGACTAACTACCTCTTAACAGAGAACAAGACCCTATTCCTCAAGCAGGAATATTCAACACCTATTTCTGATTAACACACTTTCATGAACTCATTACTAATTGAAATAATTGATATGCATTGAAGGCTAACTATCTCTAACAGAGAACATGACCCTATTCCCCAAGCAGGAATCTTCAACACTTGTCTCTGATTATCAAGCTTTCATAAATTCACCAAATAGGATTGCTAACTAAAATGATTAACAGTTACCCAAGCATGAATCATATGAAAACAATATAACAACCAATAAAGCAGAGTTTCAACAATACAGAGTTCAGTAAAGTAGTGTTTTAGAAAAACAAAGTTTAATCAAGGCATACACAGAAATAACACTAACACACTATAAAGCTAATGGGTGAATCTTGTGAAGAAGGTGGGCCCTCCCTTCTCACAAGATTCCCCTGAAACGAAAGGAACTAGAGAGAAATGCTCAGAACAGTATTTTATTCATCTGTCAACTGTATCATATTACAATCTGAAGTAAAACACATCCTTCTCTGTAAAATCCTTTCTTAGCTAAAACAGAAGGTCCTCTCTAATGATGATTTCCTCTTATTTAAAGAGGAGAATCCCTTCGATACAATTTGATCAACAAATTACAGGTGTACATCTGAGTCCTATTCTTAGTTAGATCGACTTTCTAAACTGGAATAGGATATCCTATTCTCCCGCAACAAAATGTTATTACAAGTGCTGAGTGAGGTGTTGTTGTTGCGGCTGGAGTAACAACTTCTTTATTTGTCTTCTTGTTACTGTTGTTGTATGTTGTTTCAGCATCGCAAATCGTGGGTTTTTTAAGCCATGGGATTTGCGTTCTGACTATTTTAGCAACTTGGTCTCAGGCAGCAGCGATGGTTAATGCTAGCTCAAGGTGCGGTTGTTGTGGTCAATGTAACATTTTTTGTGTTGTTGTTTCAACATTGTTGACCACGGAGAGTGTAGCAGCTTCTTCTGTGTGAGTTGTTGTTTCAGCATCGTAGACCACAGAGAGTGTAGCAGCTTCTTCTGTGTGAGTTGTTGTTTCATCCACAGGGGTTGCGTGCTTTAACTGTTTCAACAATAGGCCTCAATGCTAATCTGCAGTTCGAACTGTTTCAACACTTATACATTTCTGATCAATGGTTAAGTACGAGAGTAATGTAAAATTATATACAAAACAGATTAAACATATAGTAAAGAGAAGAGACGTTATATACCTTTGGAAAGATAGGGTAAAGTGATAATGTGAGTTTAAATGTGAGTGAAACAAGGGTGTAAGGGTAGAAAAAAGTGTGAACAAAAAGGTACATTGTATGGTCCTAGCAATCACGATCATGGATGAAGAGGTTAAGGGGAACTCGTTAAATGGATATCTCATATGCTACTATCCATGGTTTTGGAGGAGTAAACCAAAGATTATACGAAGACACACAACTTGCCTATATTATCAACGATGAACAAAATCCAGCCAACCATCCTATTTATTCAGTTGACACAGGTATGGGATCTTGCATATTACAAATTGATGATTCATTATCACACTCATTATTGCTTAGGAAGCATGCAATTCAGTCCATAGAAGTAGCAGAAGATTACCTTTGGACCATGTTCTTTGATGGTGCTTGGACTAAAGAATCAGCAGGAGCAGGGGTGGTATTTATTTCTCCTTCAAAAGAAACCACTCACTTGTCCTTTAAAATTGACTTTAAAGTGACTAACAACATTGCAGAGTATGAGGTGTTTCTTTTGGGATTAAATGCAGCTAAAGAGATGAAGATTCGGAAACTACAGGTGTTTGGAGATGCATACTTAATAATTCAGCAAGTAAACAAATCCTTCTAGGCCAAACATGTTAGGCTGAAAGCCTATAGAGATGAAGTTTTGACAATGATTCATGCTTTTTCAGATTTCAAGATTACTTATGTTCCTAGAGCCATGAATGAAATAGCTGATTCATTGGTTGTTTCAGCCTACTCTTTCATACCTCCATTACCTCCTAAATTAAGCTATGAAGTCCAAGTAATGTATAGACCATCACTCCCTGATAATGTAAAATTTTGGAAGGTTTGTGAGGATTATGTTGAACTCACCAGATTCCTTACAGTAATGGATGAGTTTGCAGATTTGCAGATTGATTTGGAGAATGAACATGATGAAGAAGCTGAGAAGCCAAAGCTCAAAAGTAAAATTGGAGCACATGAAATTATTCAATTGTCCACTAATAGAATTCCTAAAGGATTGGTCCCATTAGAAAGGCTTTTTGATAATAATGATGTGGCTGTCAAATTGGAAAAGAAGGAAGAGGATTCAGATGTCTTTCAGTTTAATGTAGCCAGTGAACAAGATCCTAAATATGTCAATCTAACTTCTCATATGTATAAACAACAAAGGGTGGATTATGGTGAGTTGTTAAGAGAATTTGATGATATCTTTTCTTGGCAATATAGTGATTTGAAAACTTTTGACACTGAGCTAATTCAACACAAGATTCCTCTAAAAAAATATACTAAACCATTTAGGCAGAAGCTTAGATATTTCAACCCTATGTTGTTGCCTATCATGGAAAAAGAGATTAAAAAATTATTGGATGCTAAAATTATTATACCTCTCAGATACTCATATTGGATTGCTAACCATGTACCTGTCAGAAAGAAAAATGGAGAGATCAGACTATGTGTGGATTTCAGAAATTTGAACAAGTGTTCTAGGAAAGACAACTACCCGTTGCCCAAGATGGAACATATTTTGCAAAAGGTGTCAGGGTCAAGTGTGATGTCCTTTATTGATGGATTCTCTGGATACAATCAGATTGTTTTCCATCTGTATGATCGAGAAAAGACTACCTTTACCACTCCATGGGGCACTTTCATGTATGAAAAGATGCCTTTCGGACTGATGAATGCTGGGGCTAGTTTCCATAGAGCAATGGACATCGCATTCATTGGAGAGAAAGATAAATTTGTTCCGATATATCTTGATGACATAACTGTTTTTTCAAGTAGCGATGAAGATCATTTACAACACTTGAGGAAGGCATTTCTAAAATGCAAGAGGTATGGCATTTATTTTAATCCTAAGAAATCCAATTTTTCACTTAAAAAGGGGAAATTGCTTGGACATATTGTTTCAGCTGATGGGGTGAGGATTGATCCAAAGAGAGTAGAAGCCATAAAAAATTTGTCTCTTACTAGATCAAAAAAGGATATTCAGTCTTTCCTTGGAACTATAAACTTTATCAGGAGGTTCATAGCAAACTTTGTAGAGCTTACCAAGCACATCACTTGCATGTTAAGAAATAATTCTTAAGTTAGGTGGACTGAAGAAGCTAAACACTCTTTAAATGCTATCAAAGAAGCCATTATAACAACCCCTGTTTTAATCAGTCCTAACTTTGACAAGGAATTTTATATTTTTTCTTTTGCTTCAAAAGATAAAATCGCAGTTGTACTATTGTAGAGCAATGTTGATGAGAAGGAGTAGCCAGTTGCCTTCTTTAGTAAAGTCTTGAGAGATACTGAAGTAAAGTATGAACCATTGGAAAAACAAGCATATGCACTCACCAAGTCATTGAAAGCCTTTAGGATTTACATTCTTCAAGCCAAGGTAACAACTTATGTACCATCTAGCTCAGTTAAAGATGTGCTTATACAACTCAACATAGATGGAAAAAGGATTTTGTGGATAACAAAGTTAATTGAATTCGATGTTGAGATAAAGCCAACAAAACTTGTGAAAGGTCAAGGTCTTGCCAAGCTCCTTGCAAAAGAAAATTGTAAGCTGCTTGAGATAAATTTTGTGGGAATAAATGCATAAGACATTCATATTTTAGAAGACAGAGGTGATGACAATTTTCATGTTTCTCCTCACCTAGATGAATGTGAATGGTACATTCACATTATTTATTTTCTGCAGAATTTATCAGATCCTTCAGATTTGACAAAAACACAAGGGAGATCTTTAAAGCTCAAAGCCATAAATTTTTGCATCAGTGATAACTTATTGTTTTGGAAAAATATGATAGGGATAATCTTGAGGTGCATAAACCAAGAGGAATCATCTAAAATCATGACTGATTTTCATAATAGTGAATGTGGAGGGCATCACTATTGGAAGACTACAACTCATAAAATCCTATGAGTTGGTTACTATTGGCCATCCCTATTTTCATATGTATGTCAATTTGTGAAAACATGTGACAAGTGTCAAAGGTTTGTGGCAAACAACAATTAAAATATCTTCCCCTCAAACATTTTGTGGTCATGGGTCCTTTAAAACAATGGGGTTTTGACTTCATAGGTGAGATTCATCCTCCTTCTAGCAATCAGCATAAATGGATCCTTGTGGCTACTGATTATTTTACTAAATGGATTGAGGCCATTCCTACAAGAAATGCTAATCACACTGCCATCATTAATTTTCTGCAAGAAAACATATTCTCCAGATTTGGATGCCCTAAGAGAATAGTCACAAACAACGCTGTTGCGTTTAATTATAAACACTTGGTAAAACTATGTGAAGAGATGGGAATTCATCTAGTACATTCTACTTCTTACTATTCACAGGGAAATGGATTAGCAGAATCATCAAATAAAAGCTTAGTCAGAATCATAAAGAAGTTTCTTGAAAAAAATACCAAGGGATGGGATTCCAAATTGAAATTTTCTTTGTCGGCTGATAGAGTTACAAATAAAAAGTCAATTGGCACATCTCCCTTTCAGTTGGTATATGGCACTGAAGCCATATTTCCTGTTCAAATTGCCCTCCTAGTTGCAAAAGTTTTACAAGAGGCTGACTCTAAGCCAAATGATTTAACTAGAAGGATTAACAATTTGGTAGAGCTGTAGCAAGACAGAGAACAACTTTTGGAAAAGACCGAGTTACACAAAAAGAAGATGAAAGAAATCTTTGACAAAAAAGTTAAGACATATATTTTCAAGGCAACAAATCTGGTTCTGAAATGGGATGCAACAAGACAGGACAAGGGAAAACATGGAAAGTTTGAGGCACTTTAGAAAGGTCCATTTGTCATAGCATAAACTAAGAAGAACAATACCTTTGTCCTCCAATATCTTGCAAGCGAAGAAGTATCAGGTGTCCCATTTAATGGGTGGTTTCTGAAATTCTACTTTTCATAAGGCTTTCCTTAAAGCTTCTTTATTTGTACATATCCTTTTCAGTTTCGCTTTTTTTGTTTTGTTCAATAACCCCATGCCCAATGGAATACTGAGTAAAATCAGTGTTGATTTCAATTTGTAAATAAGGTTGCTGAGTAAAACTAGGTTCTTGGAAACCTCCTAGGGAGGTCTCCATCCCAGTTGGAGCCAAAAGTTATCTCTCAAAATGAGTCAGTCATTTTGTTCCTTTTTTGTAGGTGATAGTATGATCATAAATTGGGGTCCTGTATAATTTTTAAAATTTTGAAGTGCCAAAATATAGGATGTAAGATGCTATCATAGAAATAAATTGATCATCAAAAGGTCTTTTCAAAAAAATCGAGAAAAAATATTTTCACCAGCTAACATCTGTTTCAAAGTTGAATATAGCTGGTGAAAGTCCTAGGTTTCAACGACTAAAGTGTACTCTCAACAACAAGCTAGCCGGTGAAAGCATTAACACGATTTTTCCTCCAACGACTCCAAAAACCCAAACAGATACGCCGAACACACATCATGCAATCATCATGGATAGTTAATGGACTCAAATGTGTGATGACATCTTTTTCTCACGTTTAGTAGGACATCATGATAGATTATGCTCACGGATTTCATGGGGCAGACACAAAAGGGTTTAAAGACGTGACACATGCTTAATCATCATTGCAACCAGAGGGTAAAATAACCAGTGGTTGACGACGTCGAATCAAATCACCATTTCCCATTTTAAACTCACAGTGTCTGAAAAATTCTATTATGGGGTTTCATAATTCATCAATAAAACATGTTGTTTTCACCGACACTAAATTTTCCTTTTTAAGAAGTTTGTTGTTTTAACCATGTGCAAATTAGCTGGTGATTAAGTTGCAGATGGAAAGGAAGCAAGGAGGACGACTTCTGAGGAAATAATTAGACAATTTATCCTTATTACAGTCTTATCCAAAGGTGTAGAAGCGTTTCTCAAATGCAGGTTGTATGACATATGTGGAAAGGTTGCATGAAGGCTATCACTAGGCAATTGTAGAGGTGTTTGCAAAATCTTACGATGGAAGGAAGGCTATAGTGGGCTCGCTGGAACTAATAGTTGATGAAGCTTCCATCACTTCAGCAATTGATTTACCCAGACCAAGCATAAATTGGTTTAAAACAACAGTGACCAAGAACTTGGATTTTCGATCATACCTCAAGACAGAATTCCAAAGTATAACCTGGAAGAAAAGTATCCTTTTGTCTTACCTTGAAGATGAATGGTAGGATTTGTTCAAAGGAATTCGATTATACTTAACCTCAGAGGGTAGGTATGACAAGTTAATGTTATATCATTTTATACTCTTAGATCATTTCATAGGGAAGGTCCTTCTAAATTTGCCTTTCTTTCTGCATAAAAGCCTAACCAAGGTGTGTAATAAGATCATAGCTGAACCATTCAGTATAAAAGATGCCCTTTGTCATTATGGCCTGATTAAAACAATCATTTTAGAATAATTGAGATAGAGAGAAAGAACTTGGCAGCATTTTCTTTTCTGGGAGGGTTTTGAGACCCAAACTCAACCTATAAATGAAAAGAATAAAGAAGGCAGGAAACAATCAACTCCTCAAAGTAGCTCAAGGAGAAGAAGAGCTATTCCAAAGCCACCAGAAGACAAAAATTCAAGCATAAAGCCCAAGAAAGCTAAAAAGAAATTAGATTTTGAAACAAACTCAGAGCAATCCACAGTTAAGAAGAAAAATTCTCTAAATTTTCCATACACGGATTCAGACGCAAAAACAAAAAAGGAAGATGAAAGTCCAGCAATCCAAAGTCCAGAATATTCCATGGAACCTGCACAGGAATTTGAAGTCTTTATTTCCAAAGATGAAGCTGAAACATCAATAAATAAGAAATCAAAGAAAACACAGAAGATTAAGGAATTAAAAGAGGCAATAGCACAACAAGAGGTTCTCAAAAGGGTGATAAAGGCAAGATACAAAGCTTTGTCAGAAAATTTTGCAAAGATTAATGCAACATTTGAGAAGATGGCATGTGAAAGTGTAAAAAAGAAGAAGAAAAAGAAAAATATCACAAAGGATTATAATAGTTTATGGTGGTTGGCTAAGAGCTTGAAGAGGAAAATAAAAAAATTAAAGGGAAAAATTACCACACATCTAGATTCACAAATGTTAGCACAGGTTGTTGTTAATTTGCAGGGAGATCAATCAAATAAAGAATGATTTGTGAAGAAACAACAATTTTGAATATGAAAGTTTTCCTTTTTGAAAGAAACAAAACTTTCAACAGCATAAAAGGCACAATTATAATCAATTAGTTGTTGAAGGTATACGTGGGATGACTATGTAAAGGGAGCGTATAGTGGATAAAATGATGAAGACTTGTGTTTGAGATGGTCCCAAGCTCTTGGTTGATGAGGCAGTTTCAATATCTGCATTCTATGGGCTCAAATCTATTACCGAGACACTGGTATGGTTACATTATTTTCTTTATGGATACTATTGCTTGATGTGTTGTGAATGCTTAGGGCATTCTTGCTATGGCTTCTATGATGTGGTTCAGTTTGGTTGATTTGGTTGATGGAGTGAGAAGTACTCTTTGGATTTTGTGGTGACATGATTTCTATGGTATACTAGTTGTTTATACATGATTGAGATAACATTCATATTGATTTGTTGTGGAGTATGAGAAAGCTATTGGAGAGCTTGGATGTGATGTAACTGGCTAGTGGTTAGTTTGGACAGTCAGAGACAGAAGAGAATGATATATTGGTTTCAAGAGGATCTGAGTTGATCTTGAAGAATAAACCCTAATAAGTTCAAAAGGTATACGCAGGTTATTATATACATTGGCTGTGTGGATACATGGGATGTAGTGAGCTAGGGTGCATACACATGCGGGCTGCACTACTGACAGGTCACGTACCTATTGACAGATTGATATCTGTTGAGGATTGTTTCCTCATCTCAATTGATGCTGAGAATGTAAGTTGAGTCTTTCATATAGATCTGGTGCTCTTGTAGAGTTGTACTCTATTCAGGTGTTGTTGGAAAACCCCTGGATTGTTGTCCATAATAAAAAGAAAAATTGTACATACATATTGTGTTCTTTGTGTTCCTTGTGGTGATTGTAAGTTTTAAACCTGTAAAGTAAATCAATGCATATAGATTCTTAAGCAAGACAAAAATTAATCAATGGCTCATACACAGAGTATACCAAGATTTTATACCGGAAACCCTCAACCGGGAAAACCTTTCTTATATTCATTATATCAAATTTCACCATTCACCATACAATATATACAATGTTTTTAGGTATTCCGTAGATACCAAAACACTAATCCCTTAATCCGGGATTAATTTACAAATCCGCTAAAAATAGCAAAAACATCCCCAAAAAAATAAATGGGCCGCTACCCCTAACACTGCGCGTAACTAGGAGGGGGCATACCTGCCCCCCCCCTGGGACCCCCCTAGGAAAGCACCCGGTGCACACAACACAATGTTAAGTACCTATATCAGATCTGAAAATATATAACATGAACACAAGAAATAGAGAAAACCCTTGAGGTAGGGTAACACCATATATTAATCCTTATGGAAGGATAAAACTCCTCAAGCAATCCTTGCTTGTACAATCACAATATTCTTCACTATGTTTCATTACATTGCCTAGACTTCTTTATATAGCTCTCCCTATCTGCTAGGAACCTTCTAGAGAGCCTTCTCACATTTATTACACCTTACATTGAATGACCACATTCCCATATATTAAATGACTTCCACTAATAACACATAACTACATTCCCATTGGTTACCTCCCTAGGTACCCCATATTACCTCCCTAGGTATACCACATTCCATCCCCCTTCACATGTTTCTTCCTCGAAACATTAGAAGAAACCATACAATATGACCGGCTAAGCAATGTAGCCAACTGGTACCAAGTACGACCATCCATCCATCCCAATGGAAGTCGAACGTGATGTCTATCTGCTACCTTTGCACCCTTATCTTTCTCTGCATCATGTCGCGGTTGCCATGGGATTGTTTCTGTAGCTTGAGATCTTCCCATAGTATTGGTTGTCTTCCATGCACCTCTTGATCGGTTTCCTGTCTGGTGCCCTGCTGGTGCATACATGTGTTGATGCACATGCCCTTGCCTTGATGACTTTTGCATCTCTATATGATGTGGATGGCGATATAAAA
>ML798423.1:101047-117117 GCA_009831015.1 Picea engelmannii
CATGGCTTGACATGTTTAAGCTCTAGGATCTACCCTTAGATAAAAGGGGCCTGCTCTGATACCAATTGTTGGACAACTGAGAGGGGGGGGTGAATCAGTTGTTACCGTGCTTAAACAATTATGCTTCTTTTAAACTCTTTGCAGAAACACTGAATGATGTTCATAATAAAGCAAGGAAATAAATAATGGCACTTTCAGCATCATTCACATATATGAGAAACACAGAGACAGATATTTCCCGAGGAAACCCATACAGGGTAAAAAACTCTTTTTCTTTATATGATAACTAATAGTTACATTCTTTAAATTATCATACATATGAGCACCAACTCATAATGATGCTACAACCTCATTTTTGCAAGCTTCAACTTGTTGAGAGCACCAACCCTCTGTTTTCTCTAGCACCCACTAGAAGGAAGCACCAACTCCCTGATTTCTCTAGTACCAACTAGAAGGAAGCACCAAATCCCTGGTTTCTCTAGCACCAACTAGAAGGAAGCACCAACTCCCTGGTTTCTCTAGCACCAACTAGAAGGAAGCACCAACTCCCTGTGTTCAAGCACCCACTTAAACCTTTGAGGACACCAGTCCTCCCTAGCACCTCCCAACCATCCTGATATAAATCTTTGCTACTGAGACTTATTAAAGTGATATGATGTTCAACAATGGCTTACCTGACTCATCGTTGTTCTGCTGCATTTCATTGCTCTGTCTGCCTCATTGCCTTTCTGCACACATCACTTGCGTTGTCTGTTCTTCTACTTTTTATGCTCTGTGCGCCATGTCCATTCACTGCACAATTACTCCTCTATGCAATTCATCTGCTGCGCTCTCCTCCTTCTTCACACAAGAATTACCTTCACCAACAACAACCACAACAAACTACAACAACAACCACCACCCCAACTCTTCTCTGTACCGTGTATTTATGGCTTATGTGCCTCTTGTGCATGCAATATTCGCCATTCCTCTGCATGCTCATACCGCGCCAATCTCCTCCGCATCTCAAGTGCTCTGCGTGATCATCATCGTGACTCTTCAACTTTTCTGGCAGTTCAACCCCTGTGTCTATCATCACTAGGTGTTATGCCGAGATGCCTTTTTCTCTCTAGCAGTTGAGACTCTTCATATTCTCTGTGAAAATCGAGCTCAGCTTTTCTGTTTCAGTTACAGACTTAAACACTCATCCATCTGTCAAACCCTTCTAAGAATAGTCTTCTTTCACTGGACGAAGCTTGGAGACTCTTCATCTCCTCTGGCGATCGCACAGAGGTCTCTTTGAATTCTCTAGCAGACGTCATCAATGGTTTCTGGTAGTTTCATTGCGTCATGCATCAGTAGCCCTCTAATCTTGTTGAAATTCATTTGCACCATTGGATATGCAGCGAGCAAATCTGGATGGCCAGAATCTTTGCTCCCAGATCTACGGTCGGGATTGGATTCTGGAGCACCCCTGCCATTCTATCTTTAAGAGGAGGGGGGGGGGGTCCGGAATTGGGCGTGCATCTCTAGAGCGGCCAGGATTAAATCACCTAGATCTACAATGCTCAAGTGATTTCAGACCCCCCTTGCCTTTCTTCCTTTAATACAGGGGGGGGGGTTCGGAATGGTGGGGTATCGAGGAAGGGTTCCATTCCTGTTGTGTCACCTTTTGTATCATTCTCCTCCCCACCTATCNCCCCCTTGCCTTTCTGCCTTTAATACAGGGGGGGGGGGTTCGGAATGGTGGGGTATCGAGGAAGGGTTCCATTCCTGTTGTGTCACCTTTTGTATCATTCTCCTCCCCACCTATCGTCTGTTCTCCACCTGACCATGCGCCAAGGCTCGTTACCTTTATCCCTTCCTTGTCCTCTGACATCTGTCCATCTCCCAATTACCAAAACTCTGAAGTGGTGTAAATCTACTGACGTCACACGTGGATTGACACGTGTTGAATACTACCACATGTCACTCTAATTCGTGACTTACATGTGCCTAAAATGTTGAATCAGTATGACACTTGTCATTACCTGGTTGTACCACGTGTTCCTAGCTGACGTGGTATGCTGACGTGAGTTGGATCGACGGTCCAGATCACATCTTGATCTGACGGCTGCGATTAAATCGCAAAATCGCATATCGCGATTTCAGGATTCCTGTGGTTATTATTATTTTACCTCTTCAACTCTCAATCTGCAAAACTCCGAAATGTACTGAGATCAACGGTCCAGATCAGACCTTGATTCAATGGCTGTGATTAAATCGTGATTTTGCAATTCTTATTGCATTGTTTCTTTTCCCTGTCCATGTTGCGATTCGCGAAACTCCGATATGGAGTTGGATCAATGGTCCAGATCTGATCTTGATTCAACAGCTGTGATTAAGTCACGATTTTGCATATCACGGAATCGAGATTTCTGTGGATGATATTACTTGACATCTCCAACTCTCGATCCCCAAAACTCCGACATGGACTGGAATCAACAGTCCAGATTCAACATTAATTTGACGGCTGAGATTAGATCACGATTTCAGATATCGCAATTTCGAGAGGTTAGGGAACATCATTCCTTTGACTCTCCAGTCAGTGAATAGATGATCTATCCCCACGTGTCCTGCCTGAAGATGGACATTCCTCCTTCTTTCAGGATTTTGTGAGCCCTCTACTCCTTGCACTTTAAAGAACATGCAGGTTCTCCTCGATCCAACAGTGGTCGGACCCTGCACTCAGATCTAATGCGTGAGATCTATCCTCCATATCTGCGCACTCCTCTTATCTACATTGAGATCTGACGGTCATCGAGAATTCAGGATGGGATCCAATGATCACCGACGCTTCTCCTCCAAGCTTACACATCCTTCTTACTTGGAAGAATTTCTAAGTGTCAAAGGCCTCGACCTTTGATCCGCCTGTGATCCTAAGTATGCTATCTCCCTTGAGCTTTAGTCATGAGTTAACCTCATCCTTGGTGCACACCTATGCACTGCATTCGACTCTGTGCTAATTCCTCCCGAGCTTACGTTGTTCCTGTTTGTCCATCGATGCACACTTTGATCCTGCCATGTTCATTGTTGTACTTGCCATCAATGACAAGCATACGCTACCTATTAAACATTTGCCAACAAAGGTGTCATATGAAGTACAACATGATATTACTTCTTTGTATGGTCTTGGGCTTCACGATTTCATTCCCACACATGGTGATTAACACCTCTGCCTACCATTTTAACTGTCAGAGTATTGTTTTGTGGAAACTCGGGGCTATGGGTCAAACCCTACCTCTGAGTTCTGTGTTGATTCCCTTCTGTTTTCCATGGCTCCAGTGATAAGGATCGAGCCCAATGGAATCCAAACCTTGCTATTGTATGATAACTTCAGGGACGATTTAGAAAGGAACGGTTGGCGTTTGTTCATTGAAAAGTTTAAGGGTTTCAATCTGAGAGTTGCCCAAGAGTTCACATTAACCTTCGATGGATACAGAGAAAAGATAGGTGACGTCCAGCTAGATGTGACTGAATAATTTTTAAGCCAAGCTATGGGTTTACTAGCTGTCGGGAAAAAATGGTTCAAGAACGCAAAAGTTGACGAGGTCCCCTGGAATTTGATGTTCACCTCACAGAAAATTACTAGTTGCGTTCAAGGTATGCCTGTCTCATCTTTAAAACCTAGGTGGCATGATCTTCTTGCTATTGTGAAACAGTTCATTACGTGTGAAGGAATATTTGGGTTAGTTTTCCTATATCATCTGCGATTACTTATGAGTTTCATTGACTTCCTGTTGAATATGCCCTACTTCCTTCTTAGAAGTCTCTACAAGATGGGAAAACGGTTTGGGAGGTAGAGGTCTGATTCGAGTTTATTCCATCATAGTTTAATTAAAATTATCCTTGTGCATTAGTTGCAATTACACAATGATTGTTGGGATGACTTTGTTTTACGAAATGTCTTTGGCAACAGTGAATTAGGACAGGTTGATAAACTAGTTATTGTTGAAACCATCGTGAACACTACAACCTCTTCTCCACCACTCCCTCCCTGTGATCTTGCCCCTAATATTGAACCCTTGACCTACCCTGATGTTACTGAACCTAATAATCAACCGGTTTCGCACCCTAAGAGTTTCACTAAAACTATTAAAAAACCCACAGGGAAGAAGCTAAAGGGTAGCATCGATGTTAATTACAAGAATAAAAGGGCTGGTCGTTTGATTTCATGATGTGCTTGAAACAAATCCAAACCCTGTGCAGACACAAAAAACACAATTGCGGTAAGTGAGGACTCGGATTCAGAAATTGAAAGGTTCTTGGCCGAAGAGGATCCAATGTCATATGGACTTTGCCCTGACAGACCCTATGATTATGTTAACAACCTGCCTCCATGTCTAAAGGATAATCCTGAATTTCCTGGCATTCGATTCCGTGATAAACCTACCTTTCGCGTGGACGCTTCTCCAATCCTTAATGTTGTCAGTGCCAATGCACAGTCCCTATAGCCACAGTGTAATGAATGTCGATACTGGATCGACAGGTATTATACAGATGTGCCTTTTCTATAGTCCCAGCTTAAATCTTTAAACAACCAAGTGGATTTGTTGACAAACGAGAACAATAGACTCCAATCCGTAACTCAAGCAAAGGAGAAACACCTAAAAACTATAGGATCTGTCATTTTTAAGATTGTAGAGGCAACAACAACAATCGTAAACTCCAAGATTGCTTGATATGTTTTAATCCCATGATTTCAGGTATGATCTTTTTGAAGTTTAGCATGACTTTGTCACTCTCAATTTAGGATATATGATTTCATTGAATATATTACCTTTCTTATAAAAATCAGTTTGTTTTGTTTGTTGAATAAAATATGGTTGTAGATGTAATTATAACTAGCTACATAATCATAAAATTCTGTAGCCAGTTAGAAAAATTCGAATTGCTTAATTTGACAATTCAAAACATATCTAAAATTTCCCCATTTTCATTGGTTAACAGGAACCCATGATTTCAAGGAGATATGAAGCGCTGTTGACATCTTCTAGCCATATCAACTTTGTGTTTTTTGGTAAATAGATTAGGCTGTTGGTATTTTGATATCAAGTAAAATCAGGGAGGTTGCATCCCCCATATTTTTGGAACAGATTTGATGTTATCAACAGGAAACATTTTGTTCATGGAACCTATATAAGAATGTTATTTTGTAAACATGAGATCATCTCTACCTGGGGAAAGACTATGGATTTTTCATTTATAGACTTGAATGAAATATAATACTTGTCACAGCTTTAGCTTTTTTGTATTGTGGTTTTATTCAAGTCATGATTATTTCAATTTGTAATTAGATTATGAGTGCTTTCGTTGTCCTGGTTTACTACAAATTGGTATGATAAAAATTTATATATTATCCATGTTTTATGTTCCAGATTTAACACACAACAATCATTTTGTTCAAACTTGAATTAAGAGATTTATCTTTATCTTTTATTGAATGTTTATACACAAGTTCTCACAACAAGATTTATCTTAATGTGGCTACTTGTGAAATTATGAGATTGTTGTGATCATATCTCTTATATGTTCTATCATTCGAATTCCATTATTACTGCTTCACATTTATGAGAAGCAATTGTAGGATCTACTATGGTTTTACCTCATCAGACAGGGAGATTGGATGCTACACACTGAACAAATATTGGATGCGGTAATAGGTCAGTTTGTTAGTTTGATTTCATTAGTTTAATGAATACATAAATTTCCTACAGTTGAAACATCTTCTACTATTTGTTATTTTTGTTTTTAATTAGATAGTTTTGATATTCCATTTCTCGAGTATAAACATTATAAGAAAACAAATAAAAAAAGATGAAATAATAGCTTTACTGTTGTTTAAAAAAAAACAATTCACATTCAATTTTTGCGGATTTAGATTAAAATTCGTATTTTGTACATATTATATATATAATAGAAATAGAATCATTTGTATATATTGTACATATGATAAGTATAGTTATTTTATAAATATTAGTTAATTAAATTGTAAATATATATTATATCAATATATAGTTTTCAGCAATTGTTATTCATCAAGTTATTGCATTTTCTTTAGTTTTGTTTTTCTTCTTTCTTTAGGACTTAGATCGGCCAACGGAGCCACAAAAACCTTCGGAGTGGATTAATCCAAATGGCTTGGGTTAATTAGACAACCCCGGACCGGATTCACTGCTCCAGTTGATGAGCGGTCAATTTCGCTCGTCAACAAATGGCGCTAGAAGGAGGGCCTGAAAACTATTAATGGCACAAGGAGGTCATAAGACTCCTCCACCACCTACCCACTCACCTATAGTAACTAAAATTTGTTTAGACGACAACATTTCCCCTCAAACAACAACCACATCAAACGATAATCTACGGATCACAGTTGACCCAGTAACTTCAAATCCTATGGGTGGTGACATACAAGAGATTGTTTGGCAATCTCTCATAAGAACGCACAGTTCCTTAGCCCGTATAATACAACCAAACAAACCTTTGAATCAACCATTAGAATTCTATGATATCAGAGAAAAAATTGGAGGTACTGACCTTACCTTAAACCCTATAGATCCAATCCTCACTCCTGCAGCAGGAGGATCTGGTATACCACCATCACCACCTCCTTCATCTCCTTCTTCTTTTGGAGAAGAATCCTTTGACGAAGGAAGTTCCTCATCCCAGCCTTCAACACCACCCACACCTATGGCCAACCTAAATAATCCTGCCATACCCTGGATCGACCAAGATGTAGTGGCCATACCAGGGCCTCAACATCCTTTACCAAAACATCCGGAGAAATGGCTCCCTAAATTTGACCTGGACTCCAAACAGATAGCTGAAGATCACATAAATTTTTTTATGTTATCCATTAGACTCTGTAGTGTTGAGCACGAAGATGTAGTCTGTAGATTGTTTCCCTACACCTTTGAAGGCAATGCCTCTACCTGGTACTTTTCCCAATAGCCCCACACCATCGTGTCATGGGAGAAATTTGAATCCTTTTTCCTTGAGAAGTTCGGAGATGACAAGTATCCTAAAGTTCTAGTCATGGAGCTTTCTAGTTTAAGAATGAACCCCAAAGAAAATATTAAAGACTTTAATCAAAGGTTCTTGACACTAAAGAACCAAATCCCCACAGATTCAATGCCTGCCGAGAATCTTATTATCGCATATTATACGAAAACCTTACATCAAAACATAGCCATTTGGGTAAAGAGATCCAAGAAATCCACGTTGTTAGAAGCCTTCGAAGATATCAGTCGGATCGAGAAAGACATTCTCATTTTAAAAGACACTACTAGCAATGAGACAGAGACTAGTTCATCTTCCAGAAAGAAAATCAAAATCCTCCCTAGACCTTCCCAAAACAAAGCTCAACATGAGAGTTCAGATTTAGAAAAATTACAGAAAGTCGTTCAAAAACTGTCCAACCAAGTTATAGATTTGAAAAGGATGGCTGAAGAAGCTTCTTCGAGCAAAGGGCCTTACAAACCTCCTTTTAGGAAGCCTTTTCCCACCAACCGACCTAATTCAAATACTGAAGGCCTAAATCTAGAAAGCCTGCAATTTGCTATTCAAATGATCCTAGAAGCACACGATAACTTGATTCCTCCCGAGATTCCTGAAGAAGTAGTTGAACAAGAGACAGTAGAAGAAGATGAATCCTCTCCGAATATTTTCGAACATTTTTCGGATAGCATTTTTCAAGCTAATTGCGAAACAATGCACCCTTACAATACTAGGAGAAAGACAACAAATAAGCCTTCTTCTGAAATCATGACGACTTTGCCTTCAAAATAGTCTAAATCGACTGAGACTAAATAGAATTTAGTAAACCCAATTTTGGATTATGATTTGGTTGAGGATCTAAAAAAGCCAAGGGCTAACATTTCTGTTTACGAATTATTAAAATTCCCTTTCCTTCTACAAAAAATGTTGCAAAATATTGTAGAGAACAATCTGAACAGTAACAAAGGTGTTCAAAACAATCCCAAAATTCCTCAGAAGGCTTCCTCCAAGACTACATCCGAGCCTCACGATAAAAGAGACCTTCCTGTAAATAATGTAACAAATGTAGATAAACCAGTTTCAAAGCTGCAAGTAAAAAGCAACAAGCTTCCCTTGTTAATACTCGTAGAAATGTCCCTCCATTTTTGTTAACTTTTGAAATTTTCAATAGGAACGTACATAACTATATGGTAGATTCAGGTGCGTCATCCAACGTAATGCCTTGGTCAGTTTGTCAAAAGATTAATGCCAAAGTTCAACCATCTAGCTTGAAAATTATCCAGCTTGATCGAACTAGTGTTAAAGTGATAGGCGAATTAAGAAATGTTCTTATAAGATTGTTGTCTAATACTAAAGTTCATCAAGTGATTGATATTATTGTTGTAGATATCCCATAAGTTTATGGTCTATTTTTAAGTAGAGACTGGTCAGAACAATTACACGACTATTTTGCGACAGATTGGTCTCACTTGTGGCTGCCCAAGAATGGAAAGCCCAACATAATCAAGTTAAATCATGAACATTATCTGAAGTTCACGGTGACTGATTTAAATGATCCCAATGAACCATTCACTCCTTCTACCGATTCGCCCGAAATATAGGGGATGGATACTTTTTTCGGTAATTTCATGGCCGAAACTTCCACTATCACTAACCTGGAACAACAGTCTGAAATTTTGACATATACACAGCCAACAGCTTCTTCTCAGTGGACACATGCAACCAACGAAAATCAAATATGGTCTCTGTACTTTGATGGGTCGAAATCCAAGGAAGGAGCTGGTGCAGGTTGTGTGCTCATCGATCTAATAGGTAACAAGACTCTGATTGCTTGCTGGTTAGAATTTGAATGTATAGACAACATGGATGAATACGAAGCAGTCCTGCAAGGCCTCAAAAAAACATTAGCACTGAACATTCAAAATTTGTATGTCTTTGGTGATTTGGAAATCGTGGTTAGACAGGTAAAAGATTCTATCCATTGTTTATCTCCACACCTTAAAAGCTACCAAACTGAGATATGGAATTTAATGAACAAGTTCTCCGCATTTAACATAAATCCTATTCCTAGATTGAATAATTCAAAAGTTGATTTGTTAGCTAATGTCGCCTCAAAATTTTTTCCTATAGAAGGCTTATCTCCGAATGAATTTGTCGTCGAACTGTTGTTCAGACAGTCCGTCCTAGACAACATCACGAATTGGAGAGTCTTCAATGATGATCAACAGATTATAAGATTTCTGCATATGGAAGAAACCTTCCAGGGCACGGTGATCGACGAAAGTACCCATGATGAAAATATTTGTGACTTTACGGTAATACCAGATCCAAGATCCCCAGAATCTTCATCAGACATGGTAAACTCTATCCCAAAATCTGTAGTTAGATTAGAAAATTTTTATGATCTTCATGACAAGTTCAGAAAATCAGTGAACTATAAAACGAATAGTTCCTCTTTGACGCATGAAAAAGTAAATTTGGGAACTAAAGACAACCCACAGTGCATTAATTTAGGGGTAGGGTGTTCTCAGCAAGAAAAAGTAGCATTTATTAAGTTGTTTAAGGAATTCAAAGATGTTTTTGCCTGGACATACGACGACCTGAAAACCTTTGATCCTAACATCATACAACACGTTATCCCCATGAAACCCCAAACCCAACCTTTTCAACAAAAGTTAAGGAAAATGCACCCAAAACTCGAACCAATGGTCAAGAAGGAATTAAACAAACTCCTGAACACTAAGATAATCTTCCCAATTAGGCACACACAATGGGTCTCTAATCTTATCCCTATCAGAAAGAAGAGTAGAGAAATCCAACTATGTGTCGATTTCCGAAATCTTAATCGAGCGTCTGATAAAGACAACTACCCTGTCCCTCCCATGGAACAGATCCTTCAACAGGTGTCTGGTTCCGATATATTATCCTTGTTGGATGGTTTTTTAGGGTACAACCAAGTCCTTATGTCTCCTCCAGACCAACTCAAAACCACCTTCCGCACTCCATGAGGCACCTACGCTTATAGAAAGATGCCCTTTGGACTCATAAACGCTGGTGCCACTTTTCAGAGAGTGATAGACATCGCTTTACAAGGCTTAATCAATCAATATATGGTAGTTTACCTGTATGGCGTCACTATCTTCTCGAAAAATAAAGAAGATCATCTAGTTCATTTAAGATCTATTTTACAACGATGTCATAAGTACGACATTTCTTTGAATCCTAAAAAATCTATCTTCGCAGTAGAACAAGGTAAACTCCTCGAATTCATTGTATCGAGTGAAGGGATGATTATCGAACTGGAAAGAACTCAAGTCATTTCAAAACTGCCCCCTCCCTCATCAAAAAAGTCCATGCAATCTTTCTTAGGTCAGATAAATTTTGTTGGGAGATTCGTCCCCATCTTTTCAGAAATGGTGAGACCATTACAAAACTTAATAAAAAAGAATGTAAAGTACCATTGGGTACCTTTAGAAAGCCAAGCTTTTGATTCAATAAAAAAGGCCATAATAGACGCTCCTTCTCTAATGAGCCCTGACTTTTCGCAATACTTCACCCTATACACATTTTCCTCTGACCACTCATACGCTACCATCCTAACTCAAAAGAACGCTGAAAACAACAAAGTCCCAATTGCCTTTATGAGCTCAGCCTTCAAGGGGTCGGAACTTAATTACCCAATAGTAGATCAACAAGCCTATGCTGTTTTCAAAGAAGTAAAGAACTTCCGATCTTATCTATTGAAATCTAGGATGAAAATCATTGTCCCTTACCCGACTGTCAAAAATCTGTTAGTACAGAAAGAACTAGGCAAAAAAAGGGCAAACTGGGTCACATCCTTGCAAGAGTATGACATAGAAATCACCCCATCACAAATAGTAATAGGCCAAGGTTTATGCAAGTAGGTCATTGATTTAGCTGTAGGAAATTAAGAGGAAAATGATATGTTAAATCCAGGACAACATAATCAAAATCAAATCTGTTGTGCACAAAACCCTGTTAGTCCCTGGTACGATGACATAAAATTTTGTCTTATACACGGATCAGCTCCCCGTCACCTTGATCCCACAAAAAGGAGAGAACTAAGATTAAAATCTTCTTCTTTTCAACTGATTAATGGTATTTTGTTTCATCAAAATTTTGATGGAGTACTAATGCGTTGTCTTGAGAAAGATGAAGAAGAAAAAGTCTTATTGGAATTGCATGTAGAAGAAGCTGGTGGGCATTTTGGTGGAGACACCACTACCCATAAAGTATTAAGAGTAGGTTATTACTGGCCTACCCTTTTTAAAGATGCTCATGCTTTATGTCGCAAGTGTGTAGTTTGTCAAAAGGCATCCAGACAAATACAAAAACCAACTTTCCCTTTGCAACCAGTTTCGGTAGACTCCCCTTTTTAGTAGTGGGGTCTAGATATTATAGGCCCAATCAATCCTCCATCCTCGCAGCAGCATAAATATATCATAACAGCCACATATTACTTCACGAGGTGGGTTGAGGCTGCCCCATTAAAAGATGTAAATACCAGCCATGTAATATCCTTCTTGAATTCAAATATTATTACTCATTTCAGTATCCCTGAATGTATTTGATAATGCTTCTTATTTTTCGTCTCTTGAAATGAGTGTTTTCTCTCTAGAAAAAGGAATTAAATTAAAGTATTATGCCAGCTATTACCCCCAAGGCAACGGTTTGGCAGAATCGACTAATAAAAATTTGATCAAAATTATCAAGAGAACGGTCTCTGAAAACCATAAAAATTGGCATAATTCATTGTTAAACGCAATCTGGGCTGATAGAGTAACTCCTAAAACTGTTGTGGGTAACTCACCTTTCTTTTTCTTTTACGGTAGGGAGGCAATTCTTCCACCACATGTCCTTCTTTTGTCTCTGCAGTTATCTCAGAAAGTACAGGAAGAGGACTGTCCCAAGTGAGGGCTCAAGCAAAATGGAAATTGGATCAACATCAACTCATTGTTAAAAACTGGTTTGATTCCAATTCTGCCTCTGACATAAATTTTGAGGTAGGTGACCTTGTCCTAAAATGGGACAAACCTCATGAGGGAAAAGGAGAGCATACAAAGTTTCAGAACTTGTGGTTGGGACCATTTTTAATTGCTGAGAAATTGGGTCCTAGTTCCTTTCGATTACAAAATTTAGAGGGGCAGCCAGACACCTTTCCAGTGAATGGCCAAGCTCTAAAAAGGTACTTTTCCTGATGACACTCCCATGTACACTGTGTAAATATTTTCTGTTTTGTTGGTTGTTTGTTTTTCTTTGCTGGTTTGTTTTGATTTTTCCTTTATACTTATCAGTCTTTCTTTTTGAAACACACATGCCTGCATCATGGGCCACCTCAGATGAAGAGAACAAAAAAAATTCCCCTCTAAAATGACTGTTGAAAGTTGTTTAAACATCAATTGTGATATTTTTCTTAGTTTGCAGCCATGTTAAAGATAACTTGTTGTTTGAAAAGTGTTTCTTGATTTCAATATGCAACTGAAGGTATTCACGATCATCCATAAAAATTCTTTTTACACTGTCCCTGTTCCTTAAGAGAACAACTCAGAGACGTCTCCCTGCTCTTGAAAGTTGGTTTTATTAACAAACTGTTTCTAGATCTTAATGAAGGACAGCTAAGAAATTTCTTCAAGGTCTGTAATTTACTAATATGTGTCCAAAAACCAGGATTTTCAGCGTCACCCCACTCTATTAAATATCTTTAAAACTAAATAAACCTTCAGAGAGCTGTGGGAAGTGCTTGTAAACCCGTCAGGATACTGAACAGGTCTGTTGGTAGTGGGTAAATGCATGCATGACGCCAAGATAACTTCACCGGGGTACTGAACAGGCCCACTGGAAGTGAAGCAATGTCAGGTATATGAAAATTCTCATATATGGATTCTTTTTTACCTTAATTGTCCTTCGTTCTGATCCGGAACTTCTTGGTAGGATACAGATATCAGAGTGGGTTAATTGACATCCTTGTCGAGGCTATGGACGCCTGCTGGCAGCAATGGCACTGTCAACAGTATTGAAGATTTTAACTTTAATATCGTGACTCTCTTCTATTAAGATTGTTGTCCATTTTTGTCTCTTTAAAAATAATAGTTGTCTGAAACTGGAATGCAATTAAAATTATTTACGATGTTCAGACAACTTTTTGGTTGTTTTCGATTCAAAGTTTTTTCTAATCATCCTAATCTGAACTAGTTCATTTGGCAGAGATAACTGCTTCTCCCAACGTGTTGCCATTGTTGGCAACAATAATATAATTTCTATTGTTTATAAGCTTCCTACACTGGGTCTCTAAATCTTCATTACTTGTCATGACCATTGTCACTAAACAACACTTTTCATTTGTCTCTTTTTACATATCTTCCTTTCGATTTTTGTTTTCATGACTGTAAGCATGAAAACTCGCAGTTGGAATTGACACTTTGTTTCAATTTATGATTAAAGGAAAACTGTTCATATGGTCTATTATTGAATTGTCATATTTTTCTATGAACATGATTGTTCTACTTGTTTATAACCCCTTGGTTCTAAATGTGCCTTGGTTACATAAGTGAAAGACCTATATTCATTAATATTCGATTGATATTAATGGAGTTTTGATTCATAAAACTTTTAATTATTCAATTTTTATTTGATACACTTACCTTTGTAATCAAGCTATGAATGTGCATACTATGGTTTTCAAGTGTTCTGATCCTTATACGTACCCATATACCAAGGTGTCTTATGAAGTACAACATGCTATTACTACTCTGTATGGTCTCGGGCTTCATGATTTCGTTCCCATGCATTGTGATTAACGCCTTTGCCTACCATTTGAACTGTCATAGTATTGTTTTGTGGAAACTCGACGCTATGGCTCTGTGGTTTTTTATCAAACCCTACCTCCAAGTTCTGTGTTGATTCCCTTCTGTTCGCCATGGCTCCAGTGGTAAGGATAGATCCCAATGGCATCCAAACCTTTTTATCGTATGATAATACCAGGGAAAATTTAGAAAGGAATGGTTGGCGTTTGTTCATTGAAAAGTTTAAGGGTTTCAGTCTGAGAGTTGCCCAAGAGTCCGCATTAACCTTCGATGGCTGCAGAGAAAATATAGGTGACGTGTAGCTAGAGGTGACTGAAGAATTTTTAAGCCAAGCTACGGGTTTACCAACTGTCAGGCAAAAATGGTTCAAGAATGCAAAAGTTGAAGAGGTCCCCTGGACTTTGATGTTCACCTCACGAAAAATTACTAGTTGTGATTGAGGTATGCCTGTATCATCTTTAAAACCTAGGTGGCACGATCTTCTTTCTATTTTGAATTAGTTCATTACGTGTGAAGGAAGATTTGGGTTAGTTTTCCTGTATCATCTGTGATTTCTTATGAGTTTCATTGACTTCCCGTTGAATATGTCCTACTTCCTGTTTAGAAGTCTCTACAAGATGGGAAAATGGTTTAGGAGACAGAGGTCTGATTCAAGTTTATTCCATCATGGTTTAATTAAAATTGTCCTTGTGCATCAGTTGTAATTACACAACAATTGTTGGGATGCCTTTGTTTTACGAAATGGCTTTGGCAATAGTGAATTGGGACAGGTTGATAAACTGGTTATTGTTGAAACCATCGTGAACACTACAGCCTCTTCTCCACCACTCCAGCCCTATGATCTTGCCCCTAATATTGAACCTTCAACCTACCCTGATGTTACTCGACCTAACAATCAACCGGGTTCGCACCCTAAGAGTTGCACTAAAACTGTTAAAAAACCCACAGGGAAGAAACTAAAGGGCAACACCGATGTTAATTACAAGAATAAAAGGGTTGGTCGTTTGATTTCACAATGTGCTCGAAACAAATCGAAATAAAATATGATTGTAGTTGTAATTATAACTAGCTACAGAATCGTAAGATTCTGTAGCCAGTTAGAAAAATTTGAATTGCTTAATTTGACAATTCAAAACATATCTAAAATTTCCCCGTTTTCATTTGTTAACAGGAACCCATGATTTCAAGAAGATATGAAGCAGTGTTGACATCTTCTAGCCATATCAACTTTGTTTTTTTTAGTAAATAGATTAGGCTGTTGGTATTTTGATATCAAGTAAAATCAGGGAGGTTGCATCCCCCATATTTTTGGAACAGATTTGATGTTATCAACAGGAAACATTTTGTTCATGGAACCTATATAAGCATGTTATTTTGTAAACATGAGATCATCTCTACCTGGGGAAAGACTATGGATTTTTCATTTACATACTTGAATGAAATATAATACTCTTCACAGCTTTAGCTTTTCCGTATTGTGGTTTTATTCAAGTCATGATTATTTCAATTTGTAATTAGATTATGATTGCTTTCACTGTCGTGGTTTACTACAAATTGGTATGATAAAAATTTATATATTATCCATGTTTTATGTTCCAGATTTAACACATAGAAATCATTTTGTTCAAACTTGAATTAAGAGATTTATCTTTATCTTTTATTGAATGTTTATACACAAGTTCTCATAGCAGGATTTATCTTAATGTGGTTGCTTGTGAAATTATGAGATTGTTGTGATCATATCTCTTATATGTTCAATCATTCAAATTCCATCATTACTGCTTCACATTTATGAGAAGCAATTGTAGGATATGCTGCGGGTTTACCTGATCAGACAGGGAGATTGGATGCTACACACTAAACAAATATTGGATGCGGTAATAGGTCAGTTTGTTAGTTTGATTTCATTAGTTTAATGAATACAAAAATTTCCTGCAGTTGAAACATCTTCTACTATTTGTTATTTCTGTTTTTAATTAGACAATTTTGATATTCCATTTCTCGAGTATAAACATTATAAGAAAACAAATAAAAAAATATTAAATAATAGCTTTATTGTTGTTTAAAAAAAACAATTCACATTCGATTTTCATGGATTTAGATTAAAATTCGTATTTTGTACATATTATATATATATGTTAGAAATAAAATCATTTGTATATATTATACATATGATAAGTAGAGTTATTTTATAAATATTAGTTAATTAAACTGTAAATATGCAAGATACCA
>ML798423.1:122997-143219 GCA_009831015.1 Picea engelmannii
GGAAAGTGCTCTGATACCACTTGCAAGATACCAGATATATAAAATATGCAGAACAGAAATGAAATGCTAGAAATGATAGAATAACAGTAAAATATCCAGCATAATCTTCACAATACACAGAAATGATATATGAAATAGCAACAAAAATAACACTTTGAATCAGATAGCAATGTTCACAGGCCTCTTCGAGGGGGAAACATCCATTCGAGCAGCGCTCTGTTACAATAATATTCCCAGCTAGGGTTCTCATACCCTCGACTCCTATTTATACTAAAAAGAAGCATCTAGAGGAAGATCCTTCTAGAAGCGAAAGCTTCTATTAGGTCTTCTTACATCCACCTTATTCTATTTTATTGAAAGGTCTTATTAATATTGACGTTTATTACATCCGAATACATTGATCTACCTATGTGCGGGTTAGGACCTTAACAAAATATATATTAGATCTATATATAGTTTTCAACGATTGTTATTCATCAAGTTATTGCATTTTCTTTAGTTTTGTTTTTTCGCTTTCTTTAGGACTTAGATCGGCCAACGAAGATGCTAAACCTGTCGTAGTGGATTAATCCAAATGGATTGGGTTAATTAGAAAACCCCGGACCGGATTCACTCCTCCAGTTGACGAGCGATCAATTTTGCCCGTCAACAGGGGGGGGTTGCATACCTGACCCCCCCCCGGGACCCCCTAGGAAATCTCTCGGTGCACATGGCACAAACAGAGCACTAGTGTGAGGGATCATTATATGCAGTTGTCATATCTGACATGCCCACACACACACATGCAAAGAATATAACATATACCCAACAGTGATGACTTGTTGATGATATATTGTTGATATATGTTGTTGATATATGTTTATATCTAACTGGTTATAAATTACAGCAATGGATAATGAGTAAATGTTGAATTTTAACTAAGGAGTTTTGTGTAAGAGGGAAGTTATGGTAAAAAGAGCCCCACACTCATTCAGCCCCCCCCTCTAAGTGTGGTAGGTGTGTCCAACAATTGGTATCAAAGTGGGCCTTCACTACAAGACTTAACAAGCATGAAGGAGATCCATAGACACACAAATGGATGATTAAGTTCCAATCCTTGATGAGGAAAAATATTCTACTTGGAGAATAGAGATAAGATTACATTTGAAGACAATGGGAGAAATGATTTGGAAGGAAACCATTAGTGGATCAGTTTTGTTGAAGAACAAGTCAAAGTTTGCAGCTCAAAATGAAGGAAAGAAGAATGATGCATTGGCTCTCAAGACCATTCTTAGTGGACTCTTAAGCCCTATCAAAGAGAGCATGGGACAATGCACTTCCACCAAGTATCTATGGCTAAATCTAGAGGAGACTTATCAAAGCAAGAAGGAGAATGAATATATTGAAGATCACTCCATCAAGATTATCAAAGGTAAAGAATCTCCAAAAATCCTTGAATGCATTATTTCTAAATGTGATATTGAAAACATTTTAAGTGAAGACAAAGAATAAAGTGACGATATTAGCACAAATGAAGATCTTGAAGACACTTCAAAAGGGGGCAAAGAATCATGTGATAATATTGGCAAAAAGGAAAATCTTGAAGATACTTCAAATAAAGCTAAAGAATCTCCAAAGAATCTTGATTGCAATAATTCAAAATGTGATGATGTTGAATTTTTCTCAAGTGAAGAAGATGATCTAGAAACAGTTTGTGTAAAGTTTGATGATAGTTATCCCATGGAAAGAATAGAACAAAATCTATTAGAACTTCAAAAGGAAATTGAAGAGGGTAAATATATGTATATGAGTGATCATTTTTATACACACTATACTATCTTTCGGATAACACTAAGAATTTTCTTAGGAGGAGTCAAAGGTACATCTTGAAGCTAAAGGGAATTCTTAAATAACAAGAAGAGAGTTCTAAAACTCAATTAGAAGAAAAGGAAGAAGTGAAGGTAGATGATGATATTAGCAAAAGTTTTGAAACTATTGTCCATCTCAAGACCGAAATTGAAGAAGCCAAAAGGATAGAGGAATTATTGAAGAAATAAATAATTGAAAAGGAAGAGTCATGTTGCAAGTTAGAAGCTGAAATTGTTGAACTTAGAAAGAAGGTAGAAAAGTCAAAGAAATTCTTGAGTAGCTCACTAATCTTGGATGAGATCTGTAACAACCTTGGTTAAATAGATGCATAGGAATTATTAAGTAAAATTAATTAGATAATTAGTTGTCCTAATATGGTTTTAGTTAAACAATGATTAGTATTAATAATATTATTTATTTATTTATTTATTAATTGTTTATAACTTTTGATTGATTAATTAATTACATAACACATTCAATGATTTGGGTAATAAATTAAGGGGCTTAATAACTTTAATTTAATCCTTATGAAACTTTACGTATGATAGGAAAGAATAAGGTAATAAATGAGGGGATAAGGTAATTAATGGAGGGGAGGAGAGTCGGTGAAGGGGGAGATATGATGGGGAAGAGTCCTACGGGAGAGGATTATTATGAGAATTTGGGGGATGAAGAATTATTGGAGAGGAGAAGACTGTAGTTCTGGTTGGATATTTTCTGTTTTCTGTTGTTGGGTTCTAGATTTTTGGTGAACCATTGTAGGGGGAACTGGGTTGCTGGGGGTTTTGGGCATGGGGGCCAGGATTCCTTACGGTATCCTGGAGCTAGGGAGCCTGACAGGCTGCTCCTAGTTGGCTAGGTGGTTAGTCGGTTTGGGCAGGGTTTGGTCAAAGCAGCAGGCTGGGAAAAGCAACAAGCTGGACAACCACATCAGCGGGAATTAGCATCAGGAAGAGGTATTTAATTTTATGTATTTGTTTTATGTATTATAAGGAATATGTAGTGATATGTGGTTGTTCGTAAGCTTATTAGGATCTGTTCATAAATTTTATTTAAGCTGAATGGTTATATGTTGGTTATTGGTTATATGTTGGTTATGAAGTTATGAAAATGTTAGGATAGCATTTCTTTAATATATATATATATATATATTTGTTTTATAAGGCTTTGTTGAGCAGAACCTTACACATGGTATCAAAGCATCAGTTTGAAGCATTGGAGCCTTAAGGGCCTACCCACCTACCTGGTTGTAAGAAGGAAAGTTGAGAATAAGGAACTGTTCAACACTAACCCAGAAATTTAAATAACCCCTAATTGGTTATATTGAAACCCTTTGCCCGAAAATCCTAAACAATCCCTAAATAATCTGTATATGAAAATATATGTGTAATTGTAAATATAAATTAGGGCCAAGCTCCAGCTCCAGCTCCAACCCCACCTAACTTGCAAGCCAAGCACATAAACTTTAACACAAACAAAAAAATAAATGGCATACATGTTGAAAATGTAAAGGAATCAGAGGCCTTACAAGGGCGCGAGAGATGTAAGTATTTCTCATACAAATTATTTTACGTATATAAAAAAAAATATGGAAACTAAAATAAATAAATAAATAAAAGAAAAGAAAAGAAAGTTGATATTTATGTGAGTCAAAAAACCTTAAAACATGAAAGAGTATGATTCATTCACCAATGATGTGGAAATTGTAATGAAGAAGAGTGAAAGTGCAAATATGAAAATCGGGAAGAGATTCACATTGGAATTGGTCATGTAATTCAATAGAAACACACCAATCCTCTTCAATAGTGAATTCAGGAGATAGGACATCTGCTCCCAGAAATACTGAAGGCACTGAAAATGCTCAAGGAATTGCATCAAGCAATAATGAGGATGAGGATCTAGAGCTAGAGAAAGGCTATAAGATGCTCAATGTGTGTGATAGACTAATTGAAGTTTTCATGATCGAGAAACCGAAGACAAGTGAATGGAGGAATTTGTTGGCATTCCATAAGGAATGGAGCAAGATCGGGCCTCACTTTTTTCAAATGGTGTAATGTGCGGGCAAATGCAGAAAATGACCCTGAAAAGAAACAGAAGCTACTCAAGCTTGGTAGAAAAATAAAGGAGGTTGATGAGGTTATGTAGAGGCATGATGAACTTTTAAAAGAAATTCAAGAAAATCCATCAGAAGTTGATGCCATTGTTGCTAGGCGCCACAAAGATTTTATTGGGGACTTCTTTGAACATCTTAAATTAGTTGCCGACACATATTATGACAGTCTGGAGTCGAGGGATGAACTAGATAGGCTAGCAGCTAAATGCTTGGCAGTAGTGCAAGCATATGATAATGCAGCTACAGATAGTGAGGCATTGAGCGTGGCACAACTCATGTTTGATGATATACTCAGTTCACCATCATTATATGTTGCATGCAAAAATATAGATAACTTGGAAAAAGAGAATCAACTTGATTCGACATTAATGTTGTATATCACCAAAGCATGGGCATCTGCAAAATATTCAACAATGATAAAGGATGAGGTAAAAGATATAATGTACCATGTATATATGGTTGCAAGAGGAAATATGCAGCATCAAAATAAAACAAACAAAAAAAACATAGCGCACAAGTTAGCGGATCAACATGGGCACTAAGCTGAGTCCATAAGAACTAGTCGACAAGGTCAAACCCTCGACCTCCGCGAGGCCTAGTATCTTCCACAGCGAGCTATTTCCAGCGTGCCATGAAGTGATTCACAAGGAAAAATGCCAAGCCACGAGGGAGCCCATGGGTCACTGTGCACAATGCATCCATAGTTGTCAAGCACCTGCCATAACACAACGCAAGTTAGCCATGCGTTTCCCTATCAAATAAACACTATCAAAACCAAACTATGCTCAGATCTTTATTTTTTTCAAATACTCAGAAATTAATACAGTAGAAGACCAAGTGCTAATGCCAAGACCAAATACATAAGAAGAAAATACAAAGAATATAAACCGACAATATAGGTAGGAAAATTGTCCTTGTGATTGGAAAAGGATTCATGATACATTTCAAAGAAATTACCTTTAAAAATGCACCCCATCCAACAACATCAGACTTTCCAAGCAACACTCGTTGTTGTTGCTTCAAGAGAAGCTTCATGTTTCTGCATTCATTATCTCCTCTTTGCGGTGGAACACCCAGAGTTCCATCCCCGCAACCAACCCAATAGTTCCTACACATATCTGGGTCGCATTCACGCCCAACAGCAAAGCAGGGGCATTGTCAGCTTCGACATTGACTCTTAGCATAATGACAACCTCTGAAATGGTTCTTGCAATAGCCAAGCACCTTCCATATAACACAAATCCTAGTGCCAAATGCCAAGATGTCTAGGAGGATCCTACGAGGGTGCTAGTCACTGCACTACGTGTCTGAATAATGTGCGTGCACACTGCAAAATTTTTATTGATAAACCAAAACAAAACAAAAAAAATACAAGACAATGCCCAAACGCACAAAATCCTCAGCCACACAGCTACCAAACTCAATATACAAGCTGAGACTAAGCTTTCAGTGCCAAGCTATCAAGGGAGGAGCTGCAAGCCATTACCCTAACTCCATCGCAGCTACAGAGTGAGAGAGGTCGACCACATTCGCAGAGTGAAAGAATGTGTATAGGGTTTGGGAATGGAGAGCTAGGTGTAGGGTTTTGGAGGGATAAGAGCCCTGGGGGGCACGTGGATTTCATGCGTGCCCTCACCAAGTTAATAATCTTTTTTTTATTATTTTATTTTATTTTTATTTTATTTTTTCTATATTTTTTTAATCATTCTTTTAAAGTATTATTAGATTTAAACTTTTGATTGTTCAAATTAGTAAACAAATATATATAATTGGTGTTTAATTAGGTAAATTAAACATATTTAAGTTTAAACATATTTTAAATTGTGTTTTAGATTAATTATAAATTAATATGATTAACAAAAAGAGGTTAATCAATGAGAATAATTTAGATTAAATTAATGATTAAATATGTACTTAATAAATAAATTAATAATAATAATAATAATATTAGTAATTTTCGAGATTAAATGAATGAGTTGATTAAGACGATTGGAACTTAGGTTAAAGGTTTAGTTTAGATTTTTTTTGTTCTTGATAATTAATCAACTTTAGGTTGGAAGTCACCTTAGTTAGTTGTAGACGCAAAGTATAAGGACTTAGAACAAGATAAGCGGGAGGGGGCTTCATGCACGCTAGGAAGGTAAGTTAGAGAATTGGCAAGTATGATGCAAAGCTAGCGTAGCTACGAGGTGAGAGGATTCAATAGTTTTCTTAGGCGAAGAAATCAAGCTTAGATGCTTAACCCTAACCTAGCCAATCCCCTAAAGAGAGTAACGTCTGTTTACAGACAAGTAAAAGAAACTTATACCTAACCCTGTTTTCTAGTTTAAGTTGCGCAAATTCAAAATGTCCTTAAACTCACCCTGACAACTTGGGTTGATGTAGGTTAAATCATAAAGGATGGTTAGGACTCAAGGGAATCGAGGCATAGGAGCATCGTCGCAGGCACCGCCAACACCGCTGCCACCATCACTCGAACTAGCTCTCATATTGCGCCCTTTAGAGACCATAAATGAGACTTTAAAGGGGTGACAAACAGCAAGGACCGAAGTGGAACCTCCACCATCTAGAATGGGTAATCCAGAAGCATCAATGGATTCAGGGGGAGGACATCCACCCGAAGACATCACTAGAGAATTGCAGAAGATCAAACTTCCGTACTTTGCCAGAGGTCACGCCAGTGGATGCACAGAAGCATGGTTGGAAGGCATGAAAAGGTGTTTGCCTTAAGGGACTATGCATCCACCTCAAAGGTGAAGATAACAATTTTTCAATTAAGAGACAACGCCTTGAACTGGTGGGCCAACCAGGAAACACAACTACATCTTACCCCAGACACTGTATCTTGGGAACTTTTCGAGGAGAGGTTTTGAAGGAAATATATGCCAGCTTACTATGAGGAACAGTAGGTAGGAGAATTCCAGGCTCTAGTACAGGGAAATAGAACCGTAGAGGAATATGAGATCAAGTTTATGGAATTGGTCAAGTATGTTTCATATATGGATAATGACCAACGATATCCAAAATGCTTCGTTTATGAGATAAACCCTAAGATAAGGGCTATGGTGAAGATGTGGAAACCATCTTCAGTAGTGGAAGCTGTGGAAAATGTGCGTTATGTGGAGGAACACATGAACTTAACCAGAGGTACAAGACCGACCTTTCTGCATTGTCCTGGATTCGTGGGAAAGGTCCCTAGGACATTTCCCAGGGGAGAGGGCTCAAGGCCACCTCCATATGTTAACAGAGTCGCACCAAGGATATTAGCTGCAGGGATTTCAATGGAAGCGAGTGTAGCATATCGTTCACCACCAACAACGCAGACAGGTCCACTGCCATCTCAGGGAACAACTAGTAGGGGCAGGAGTTCGAGGGGAAGGAATTCATTTTAGAGACAGTCAGATAACAGTGCGCATGTTCAATCCCATTTTACCTGTTGGGGATGTGGAGGACCCCATTACCAGCATGACTGCCCAGATTTATAATCACGATTTGTGCATAGAGAAGGAAAGGTTGCGATGGGAAGAGAAAGTAGCAGTGACCAGATTTATGCAGCAGTTAATAATCGCCAAGCCAAACATCAATCCATGGTGGTGGAGTCATCAGGTATGCTAGATAATATCAATGTTAATATTTTATTTGATTGTGGTGTGATAGATAGTTTCATGTCACCATCTGCATTAGAAAAGAGTGGGTTGGCAGCCTACGAGCACGATGACTTTAAACAAGTCGAGATGGCTTCGGGGGAACAACAAGCGGTAGGACCTAATGTTGATAATTGTATAGTAGACCCGGGAGTGTGTACTACCAGGTTGAAGGTATATGTCACTTCTCTTGGGGCATATGACCTAATGATTGGAATGGATTGGTTAGAAGCTCATCGAGCTTTGGTGGATTGTTTCACAAAAAGGGTGCTTTGTGTCGACAACGAAGGAAGGCTAGTAGAGATCCAGGGTGTATGGAGAAAGGTGTCATTATTCTTTATCTCAACTATGAAGGTTAAGTGATGCTTGAGGCAAGGGTGTCGATTGTATGTAATGGAAACAGTGAGTGAAAGGAAGGGGCCCTCATTGGATCAGTACCCGACATTGTCAGAATTTAAGGATGTTTTTTCGAACGAGTTACCAGGGTTACATCCTGAGAGGGAGATTGATTTTACTATTGAGCTAAAACCTGGTGCAGAACCAATTTCTAAGACTCCATATTGGATGAAAGTGCCAGAACTTTGTGAGTTGCAAATGCAGTTGAAAGAGTTACTGGACTTGGGGCTAATAAGACCTAGTGTCTCACCTTGGGGTGCACCAGTAATTTTTGTAAAGAAGAAGGATGGTTCCTTACGACTATGTATAGATTACAGGGACTTGAATCGTGCTACAGTGAAAAATAGGTACCTAATGCTGTGAATAGATGACCTCTTCGAACAGATGAAAGGAGCAGTGATATTATCAAAGATTGATTTGTGATCAAGGTATCATCAGTTAAGGATTAAGGAAGGCGACATCCCAAAAACTACCTTTCGAACTCGGTTTGGACATTACGAGTTTTTCATAGTACCTTTTGGATTGACCAATGCGCTAGCAGTATTCATGAGCCTCATGAACGACATATTCCGAAAGTACTTAGACCGTTTTGTGCAAGTCTTTCTAGATGACATCCTCATCTATTCCAAGAACGAAAGAGAACACGAGAAACACTTGCGAGTGGTGTTGTCCTGCCTTAGAGAGAACAAATTGTATGGGAAGTTGTTGAAGTGTTCCTTCTTTCAGAAAGAGATCCACTATTTAGGTCATATCATTTCCGGTGAAGGAATCTTTGTGGACCCAGAAAAGGTAAAGGCCATTATGGAGTGGCCAGTGTCGAAAAATTCCCATGAGGTGAGAAGCTTCATGGGGCTAGCAGGTTATTATCGAAGATTTGTGGAGGGGTTCTCCAAAATAGCGAAAACCATCACCACTTTGCAGTGCAAGGGGGTCAGGTATGAATGGACAGAAGAATGTGATAGTGAATTCATTGAGCTTAAGAGGTTACTAACTAGTGTGCCAATTTTACGAGTGTCAGATATGGAAAAGGACTTCACAGTCTGCACGGATACCTAGAAGCAAGGGTTGGGGGCCGTGCTAATGTAGGATGGAGGAGCGATAGCTTATACATCAAGGAAGCTGAAGAAACACGAAGAGATATACGCGACTCATGATTTAGAGTTGGCAGTTGTAATGCTAGCTCTAAAACTTTGGAGGCACTATCTTGTGGGGCGAAACTTTGAGCTCAAAATGGACCATCAGAGTCTAAAACATTTCTTCAGTCAAAGGGATCTGAATGCCAGGCAAAGGTGATGGAGTGAGTTTATGAGTGAGTACGATTTTGGTATTTCGTACATCAAGGGGAAGGAAAATGTGGTCGCAGAAGCCTTGAGCAGGAGATCATGTGTCTTCTCCTTGATACCCTTAAAAGTCAATCTGAGGGAATGTGTGTTGACACAACTCCAAGGAGATAGTTGGTATTTAGAGGTTACTTCAAACCTCCAAAGCGGGAGGCAGTTAGATCCAAAGTATGAAGGATATAGTCTGGAAGCAGATGGACTATTGAGATATCGAGGAAGGATGTACATCCCTGAAGATGGGGATATTCGAAGTATCATATTGAAGGAAGCCCATAGAGAACTTTATTGTGCGCATTCGAGTGTGAAGAAGATGTATGCAGACATGAGGAAGCTCTTCTTCTGGGTAGGCATGAAGCGCGATGTAGTCCATTTCGTCACCAAATTCCTAGAGTGTCAACAAGTGAAAGTTGACCACCATCACCCGGCAGGCCTCCTAGAACCACATGATGTTCCTATGTCCAAGTGGGAAGTCATCTCTATGGATTTTTTTGTGGGGTTACCGCTCACATTTCATAGACACAATGCCATTCTTGTGATAGTTGATAAGTTAACCAAGAGTACTCATTTTATTCCGATTAGAGACACTTACAATGTCATTGATGTGGCACGTGTGTTTGTAAATGAGGTTATCCATTTGCACGGGATACCTAAGAAGATCATTTCAGATAGGGACTCCAGATTCACTTCTAGATTTTGGACAAGTTTGCAGTCAGCGTTGGGGACTCAATTGAACTTAAGCACAACTTGTCATCCTGAAACTGATGGGAAAACTGAGAGAGTAAATCAAGTCATGGAAGACATGCTCAAAATGTATGTCATGGATAATCAAACCTAGTGGGAGAAGTACCTACCTTTGGTAGAGTTCGCCTACAATAACAGTTTTCATAGCTCCATCAAAATGCCACCCTACGAAGCTCTGTATGGAAGGCCATGCAGAACACCATTGAGTTCGGAGAGATTAGAAGACCAAGTAACCGTTGGGCCAGAATTGATTCAAGAGATGGAGGAACATGTGATTCAGATTAGGCAGAGACTAAAGGAAGCACAGGATAGGAAGAAAAGTTATGCGGATGCACACAGGACCAACCAAAGTTATGAAGTGGGAGACCAGGTTTTCATTCGTATCAGGCCTAATAAGAGTACCATACGATTTGGGAAGGGGAAAAAGTTGTCACCTCGTTTTATAGGACCATTCAAAATCCAAGAGAAAATTGGACCTGTTGCCTATCGTTTCGTACTGCCACTCCACTTGCATAAAACTCATAATGTTTTTCATGTATCTGTTTTACGTCATTATGTTACTGATGAATCACATAAACTAAATTGGAAGGAATTGCAGGGATCGGACGTGGGAACTCTCATGGTAGAACCGTTACGCATATTGGACCATAGAGTCTGACAGCTCAGGAACTGTCTGGTAGACCAAGTTAATGTCCAATGGGACAAGTATAGTCCATGATCTGCTACTTGGGAAGACGCCGAGACACTACAACGAGACTATCCCTCACTTTTTTTTACCACTTCGAGAATATGTTTCTCAGAGGTGGGGTGTATGTAACACCACCTTTTGACTTAGACAACCAGGATTACCTGAGGCCTACACTTTTATTTTCTACTCACAGTGAAACTATGAAATGATACACTTAAACTTTTAAGATGTATGAACCTTTATGAATGTTTAAATATATTCGGATAATGATGGATATGATGTGATATATTGTGAGAATGTAAATTTTATGAATGTTTAAATGTTATTGATGGTGATGGATATAATGCGATCTACTATGTGAATGTGAATTTTATGAATGTTTAAATGGTATAGATGATGATGAATATGATGAGACATATTGTGTGAATGTGAATCCCTTGAAGGTTTAAATGCTATTAGAATGATGTTGGATATGATACAATCTATTTGGTAAATGATAATTTTATGAATGGGTGTTGAAATTGAATTATGGGATATTATGAGATCTATTTCTAACTTGAAAACTTTGATGTTAAGTTGTTGGTACAAGGATACCGAATTGAAATGATGATTGTATGCAATTACATGATGTTAATGCATAGAAATGTATGAGTTTGTGTTACATACTAACCTACAGGTTATGGGATATGAAATAGCCAAGGGATAATGATGATGAAAGTGGATGTCATGACCACTAGATGAGAAACATTATGGTATGAATATTTGTATATGAGATTATATTGGTTTGGATGCATTGCTATGTATGTGGACCAGTGCAGGATTTCAGATGATGAGACTGCCCAAAACTGAATAAACGATGACAAAACTCCCAGAAACACGGTGCCACTGTATATTCCATTGTAGGGTGTGGACCCTAGTTATGATTAGGAGGGGTGGAGGCATTTCCCACTATGTATCCTCTGAAACCTGAAGTCATGGGAGGATGGTGTTAGCTCACGCTCCCCTAGACATGTGATGATGACTGTCAATTGCCTGTTGGGAAAGCTTGGTCAAGATAGTGACACTTTTGCTTACGGGTTCTATTTGGAGTTAGGTCAATATAGTTGACGCTCCAAGATAGTCTAGTAGAGGAAGGATAGGAATGGAGATGGAAGTAAGTTAGGGAGGAAGGATGAGTAGAAATAGTTGAGAAAGTATGGAGATTTGTCTTATGGTGGAATTTATTGATTTTCCCTTCTAAAAAAAAATGGGTATATACGAATATTCATAATTATGTAACTAAACCACAGTTGTCTAAATAAAATTGTTAAACTAGATAATTGTAAATAAAGAATTTTGCAAACATTTGATTGGTTTATTGTCTTTTATAAAAGAATAGTCTTGTTGATTGGATTGGATGCATACAGTCTTGTTGATTGGATTGGATGCATACATAAAATACTATAAGGGTGATAGTTATTGATTATTAGTACATGCACGAGACTTGTATGTACTAGCTACACATGCATTTCTTGTACATGTACACTAGTATGTATGAGTTTTCTTGGCTTACTTACTAATAGTGTCGGTTAATTGTCATGAATGTGTGAACCATGTTTATTTTCCTTTGTATCATGAGATACGTTAACTTCAGGACGAAGTTTCTTGAAGGGTGGGTGCATGTAACAACCCTGGTTAAATACATGCATAGGGATTATTAAGTAAAATTAATTAGATAATTAGTTGTCCTAATATGGTTTTAGTTAAACAATGATTAGTATTAATAATATTATTTATTTATTTATTAATTGTTTATAACTTTTGATTGATTAATTAATTAATTAATTGATTATATATTGCATTCAATGATTTGGGTAATAAATTAAGGGGCTTAATAACTTTAATTTAATCCTTATGAAACTTTACGTATGATAGGAAAGGATATGGTAATAAAGGAGGGGACAAGGTAATTAATGGAGGGGAGGAGAGTCGATGAAGGGGGAGATATGATGGGGATGAGTCCTACGGGAGAGGATTATTATGATAATTTGGGGGGAGGAAGAATTATTGGAGAGGAGAAGACGGTAGTTCTGGTTGGATATTTTCTGGTTTTTGTTGTTGGGTTCTGGAGTTTTGGTGAACCATTGCAGGGGGCACCGGGTTGCTGGGGTTTTGGGCATGGGGGCTAGGATTCCTTATGGTATCTTGGAGCTAGGGAGCCAGACAAGATGCTCCTAGCTGGCTGGGTGGTTAGTCGGTTTGGGCAGGGTTTGGTCAAAGAAGCAAGTTGGGCAAAGCAGCAGGCTGGACAACTAGATCAACGGGAATTAGCATCAGGAAGAGGTATTTTATTTTATGTTTTTGTTTTATGTATTATAAGGAATATGTAGTGATATGTGGTTGTTCGTAAGCTTATTAGGATCTGTTCATAAATTTTATTTAAGATGAATGGTTATATGCAATCTTAATGGTTATATGTTAGTTATTGGTTATATGCTAGTTATGAAGTTATGAAAATGTTAGGATAGCATTTCTTTAAAATAACCTTTTTTTTTTTTTTTTTATAAGGCTCTGTTGAGAAGAACCTTACAATATCTTGGAAAGTCAAAGATCACCATATGATAAATCAGGTCTTGGATACAAAAAGGAAGTTACACATGTTGAAGAAAGCACCTCAAATAAGCGTGAGGTAAGTCCATCAAAGAAGGAAGACAATGTTGCAAAACAACCGTCTACACAAGGAAAAGAAAATCTCAAAAGAGAAAAGCAAGAAAGACATCAAGAAGCTACTTTTGGGACACCAAAGCAAAGGTATGAAATTATTTTTCATGGGCATTGTTATTCATGTAATGGATATGGTCACAAAACTTTTGAATGTATATTTTATGAAAGGAGATATAATGGAAGATTTTATAACACCATGAGGTGTTGGAGATGTGATCAATTAGGACATATTGTTGTTCATTATAACACCATGAGATGCTACAGCTGTAGTGGATTTGGCCACAAATCCCAAGAGTGATGGAACAAAAGAAGAAAGTCCATGATGAGGACATCACATAGCATGGCTGCAAGAAGGAATGAAGTGAGAAAGGGAGACATATTTGAGAAGATCTATGCTCATAGCTCAAGTTCTAAGAAGCAGGAACCTCTACAGAAGTGGGTGAAGAAGACAAAACAACCAGAATAGGATGAAAGACTGAATGGAAGCTCAAGTAAGTCATCTACTGAAGCATACGCGGGTGACAATGGTATTATTCATGTACATATGTAGGATGACCTTGTATATGTCGTGTACATACACGATTTGTTGTGCAGCAGGCCGCATATACGTTGTAAAACCTTGGGAAAAAGGAAATGCACATGGGTTGCAGCTTGATGTGATGGTATAACTTTGTGTTGCAGGGTCTGACATTGTTTGTTGCAGGTTCTGACACTATTTTTCTGCAAGTTTAAATGTTCATCTATTGGATTATGTAAAATAAAATATTGGGTGCATGACACTTCCCATGAGTATGGATTGATGCATTTTTTCTATTGAAAGACCAATGCTAGTTATAACAGTGAAGTTATGGCACCTTGGTTATGTGATATATTTTGATGATGTATTGGAAGCTTACTTGTTGGAAAACTTGATGCATGCATGATGAGGTGATCATGTTGTACATTGGTAGATGCACAGGGTTGGCATATTGGTATATGCACATGTTGGCATGATGATGGAGGCATATGATTGATACATTCCATGGATGATATCTTTTTTCACATTGCATGATGTTGATGTACATAGGTTTTGTGCATGATGAGCACACATTTTGGTACAGGATGTACTTGGTTGATATTTTTCTCATGATTCTCTATCTCATTATTGACATATCTTTTGCTTCATGATGTTGGGTATGGCATGAGTTTGATGCATGAACAGGTCCAAGGATCGTCATATGGTATCATATTGTTCATCCTGCAAAGAATATAGGGGGAGACATAATATTAGGGGGAGTCATTCTTCATCCCATGATTCTAGGAGGAGATATTTTTCAAATGCATACCTAGAAAAGAGCCCTATATTTGAAGAAAAAGAACAGAGGCATAATTCCAGGGGGAGTGATGGTCACAGGGGGAGTATGAGCAATGTATTTTTAGAATCCCTTGATTCAAAAGGGGATAGATTATTCAATGGAAACAAGAGATGGGAACAGCCCCAAGGAAAGTTCAAGCAAGGGGAGAAACCCCAAGAGGCGAATGACCCTTTGCCATTGATGTCAAAGGGGGAAAGTTAATCACATTGATGTGATTGATGTTTATTGATGGGGAGAGATAGTCACATTGACTATTGATGTAGAGCATGCCTTATCTACATGTTGACATCAATAATTAGTAAATTGGTGAATTGGTGTTGACATCAATGTTGGTATTTCCATCAATGCCAAAGGGGGAGTTTATTGGATCATGTTTTCTTTGATGCCAATGGTTTGATAGATTGATGTCATTGATTGATGTCAAGTGTTTGATTGATGTATAATGTAGATGTATTGTCCTTGATGAGAATGATATATGTCCAAGTGGAAACCAATTGATAAATATGGATCAATGATAGATGTCCAAGTGGAAACCAATTGATAAATATGGATCATTGATATGATGCATAAATGAAGATGGATCAATGAGTTGTCATTGATACATGATGCATAGTTGATGTATATGATGCAGTGGTGGATTGATGTATAGATGACTCATTATTATATTATCATGATTGATAAGGTGCACAAATGGATGAACTCCAAAGTGGTCCCCTTATGGTGAAATCCATCACAGGAAGACACTTTACAGATTGAGTTATCCCAGAGGAATGGTTGGAGGACCCATGCTTGTATGTGGAATAATGAGATGAATATCAATGATTTTGTGGGTGAAACTATCCTAGATGGATAGTTCTTTTCATGCCATTTCCGGTGGTATGTGGAACGTCACATAACTCCTCACATTTTGAGAGTTATGGCCTTATGAAGTTGGAGGACCCCCATATGAAGGCTTGAAGCCCCCAAAGGTCAAAGAAGTCAAAGTGACCTAAAAGAAGAAATCATTATTTAAATGATAAATTAAAGTGACAAAGTCAAGGTGGATTATTTAAATAATAAAGAGATGTGACAAAATCAATAAGGAATATTTAAATGATAAAGTATTGAAGAACTTTCTATTTATGGAAAGTGGTTAACCCTAAAATAAGGAAAAGAGGTTAAGTAACCTAGAAATGGGTTAAGTGACCTAAAAATGGGTTAAGTAACCTAGAGGATGAAAGTTTAAATAAGATAGCAATGGTATCTTGTAGATCATCCTTTTTATGGATCAATGGAGAGCTTCTTGTGAAGTATTGATGGAGATATTCTTGAGAGAGTATCTTTGGTGTGGATCTCTTGAGCATGATTGGAGATCTATTCTGAGGGAAAAAGAAAAAAGGAGGATCTCATGGATGCATCAATTTTTTGGCAGTATCATAGATCTTGACGGTGAAAGTTTCATAAGTTTAGAAACCCTAGTTTTTGAGGCATATGCGGGTTGTCTGTGTATAGGGTGCGTATACACTTAAGGTATATGTGGGTTGACTGTGTACATGGAGTGTATAGTGGATAAAATGATGAAGACTTGTGTTTGAGTTGGTGCCATGCTCTTGGATGATGAGGCAGGTTCCAGATATGCATTCCATGGGCTCAGATCTATCACTAAGACACTGGTATGGTTACGTTATTTTCTTGATGGATACTATTGCTTGATGTGTTGTGAATGCTTAGGGAATTCTTGTTATGGATTCTATGATGTGGTTTAGCTTGGTTGATTTGGTTTATGGAATGAGAAATACTCTTTGGATTAAGTGGTGACATGATTGCTATGGTATACTAGCTGTTTATACATGATTGAGATATCATTCATATTGATTTGTTGTGGAGTATGAGAAAGCTATTGGAGAGCTTGGATGTGATGTAACTGGCTAGTGGTCAGTTTGGATAGTCAGAGACATAAGAGAATGATATATTGGTTTCAAGAGGATATGAGTTGATCTTGAAGAACAAACCCTAAGAAGTTTAGAAGGTATACGCAGGTTGTTGTATACATTGTCCACATGCATACGCATGTTGTAGTGAGCTAGGGTGTGTACACAAGGGGGCTTCACTACTGACATGTCACATACCTGTTGACAGATTGATATCTTTTGAGGATTGTTGCCTCATCGGAATTGATGCTGGGAATGTAAGATGAGTATTCCATATAGAGCTGGTGCTCTTGTAGAGTTGTACTCTATTCAGTTGTTGTTGGAAAACCCTCGGATTGTTGTCCATAATAAAAATAAAAATTGTACATACATTTTTTGTTCTTTGTGTTCCTTGTGGTGATGACTTGTTGATGATATATTGTTGATATATGTTGTTGATATATGTTTATATCTAACTGTTTATAAATGACAACAATGGGTAATGATTAAATGTTGATTGTTAACTAAGGAGTTTTGTGTTAGAGGGAATTTTTGGTAAAACGAGCCTCACACTCATTCACCCCCCCCCCTCCCCCCGCCCCTCTAAGTGTGGTAGGTGTGTCCAACAAAATTCTAGTCCTAAAGGAGAAAAAGGGGACAATTCATCTGAAGGTACACCATCAACAAACGATAAAACAACCATGGGAAGAAAAAGGAAACAGGTGGACCATCTTGAGGGAGAGTTTAAGAAAATCAAACCATCCACCTTTGACGTGGATTCCAGGATAGGAGAGGAGGCTGAAGCATGGTTACTAGACATAAAAAAGTATTTCCAGATCTACAACTATTCCAATAATATGAAATTCAAAATGGCCATCTATAACCTAAAAGAAAAAGAAATCATATGGTGGCAAGACCTGAAGTTGGCCAAGGGCCTAAAGGAAAAATAGATGGAGTGGTTGGATTTTAAGAAATACTTTAAGAAACAGTATTTATCTAAAAGTTACTATGAAAGAAAAACCAAAGGTTTTTATGAGCTACAACTCGGTCAAATGACTATGGATGACTTGATAAATAAATTCATGGAATTATTAAGGTTCGTACCTTATATCTGGGAGGAAAAATTAAAAATCTAGAGGTTCCTAAGCTATTTACCACAGTCCTATAAGGAAAAAATTGAATTCAACAAACCTAAGTCCTTAAGTGAAGTTTTTAGGAAGGAAAGAATGTGTTACGATCAATACAAACAATGGTCAGAATTTCTCAACGCTTGGAAAGACAAGAAACAAGACTGAATGAACCAACGGAAGAAGGGATATCAACCAACCCCTTTCTGGAAGGCAACAAAGATTTTTCCAAGGAAATATTTTCACTCCAATAACCATAACACCCAAGGAGGTGCTAAACCAATTAATATGGGAATAAAGAATTTTGGGGATAGCCCCAAAGAACCGTTAAAATGATGGGAATGTGGAGAACCTCACTTAAGGAGGAACTATCCATGTTTAACTTCTGCAGCCTGGACTATGGTTCACAACCTACACGAATCCTCTACAATGGGAGATGTGGGAAGAAGCTTAAATAGGATCAATACAACCGTGGATGGCCGACAAGCTAATCACCAGTCCATTGTAGTGGAAGTTGAAGGTAAAGTTAGCAATAATCGTGTTTATGTTTTAATTGATCCAGGAGCTACTTTGAGTTATGTTGCTCCTGGTGTAGTGGATTCAAATAAACTTAATAAAATAAGACATGCAAAATCTTGGCTAGTACAACTAGAAACAAGAACAAAGAGAAAAGTATCTGAGTTTTTTTTTGGTTGTGAGTTCAATTTAGGTGGTCAAAACACAAATATAAATATGAATATTCTACCATTAGGGTCTTATGATATAATTATTATAATCGACTAGTTAGAGAGGCATAAGGAAGTTTTAGATTGTATGAAAAATCACTCAATCACAAAGACTAAAACGACACTGTTAGGATAGTATAAGGCATATGAAAACCACTCTCAGTTAGGCATATTTCAACAATGCAATTTAAGAAGTGCATGAGAAAAGGTTGTCAAATTTATTCTATCCAAGTGACAAATCTGTTGGAAAAAGAAAATAAACCTAGCCTAGAATATTTTGTCATCCTGCATGATTTTAGAGATGTGTTTGTTGACGAAATACCTGAACTTCCCCCAATGAGAGAGATAGAATTTTCTATCAATCTGCTGCCTAGTTCAGCTTCTATATCTAAGGCACCCTACCGAATGAGTTTACCCGAATTAACAAAATTAAAGATTCAACTACAAGAACTATTGGACAAGGAATACATCAAGCCAAGTGTCTCACCATGGGGAGTGTTAAGCCCTAATATTGGCTCATTACCCCTTAATTGGGGCATATTATATTAGTAATGTTATTTTATTTAGGTCGGCTTTAGGCCATTAGTTGTAATTATACGTCCTAGTCTCCTATATATACCAAGGAGACATTTTCATTTTGAATCATCTTGTACTTGAACATTTAAGTGGGGTAAAAGGAGGATGCCTCCTCAAAGAGGCTTATTATCTGAAATTATGTCTTTTTCAAGGCGTTGAGTACTTTTTCTGAGAATATTCTATGCTATATTGATATTTGGTTCTTAACATATGGTTTCAAATCTCAAGGTCTTGGGGTTTCACTGTTACATCTGAGACACCTTGGAATTTTTTCTATAACTTTTTTTATACAATGTTTCATAAGGAACGGCTTGGAGGATATTTATTATACAGATCAAGGTACGTTGGGATCAAAATTAAGCTCCTAAGGCCTTATACTTTTAGAGATACATCCTATACAAGATAGAGTTCTGGAATCATCCTGAAATGAGTCATTGCGTAGTTTTCGGTATAAATTTTTTTTTGTAATGTTTCAGACTCTAAACTTCAAAGGCCATTTACAAAAATTAGTAAGGTATCTGTGGTAAAACGTTTAGCTTCTGGGTCATCTTAAATTTGTAGAGACACCCTGTGTAAGATAGGTTATCTGACTAGTCCTATTGACTAGTCTCAAGAAGGTGTTCCAGGTAAAAAAATCATAACTTCTTCCTAGAGTATCCAAATTGTGTGGGACTAGTTCATTGGATCGTGAACAACCTGTAGTATTTCAGGTGCGAGTTTCAGAATTTTATATCAATTATTTTGTGTGGGGTAGACTATACAAGTGAGATCTCCTGGAAAGGCCAAAAATCGGCAAGTTGTGAGGAAGTTACCATAAATTCCACTTGGCATGTCCAATTTTGATCAGACCTGTGGCATTGCAGAGAAGAAATATCATAGAAATACATAAAAGAAATTTTCATACCCAGAAGGGCCGAAACTTGGGAGATACAAGAGAAGAAATATTGTCTAGCAGAACCACCTCAAAATCAAGGTTCAAAAGTGATACTTGGCCAACATGCCACCCAAAAAGGGAACTTCTACACCAAATAAGCCTCCAAAAAATCCTACTTGGACTCTTGATGAAGGTGAAGAAAT
>ML798423.1:147236-164845 GCA_009831015.1 Picea engelmannii
ATGTCGGCTTTAGGCCATTAGTTGTAATTATACCTCCTAGTCTCCTATATATACCAAGGAGAAATTTTCATTTTGAATCATCTTGTACTTGAAAATTTAAGTGGGGTAAAAGGAGGTTTCCCCCTCGAAGAGGCTTATTATCTAAAATTATCTCTTTTTCAAGGTGTTGAGTACTTTTTCTGAGGATTTTTGATGCAGAAGCATCGCCAGCACATCAAGCGAGCCAGCACGGAGCGGAAGACAGCTGGACAAGCCAGCATAATTTCTTTTTTGAATCGCACTTGGAAGTTGTTGAACAATCTTAAATGTATCATTTAAGATGAGGCGCACTTGTATATGTAAATGGAACTTGAGTGGATTTATCTCGTCCTAGGTAGATAGTTGGCATTTAATAGTTAATGTAAAGTTAGATAGGAATTTAATTCTAGATTTGATAGTTTAGAGCGCAAGAGGGAAAACGAATATAGACACCCTCCTTTGTACATTGTAACATTATTATTGAAGCAGAAAGAGAGAAGAGCATGCAAAGAATTGTATGAAGAACACCCATGTACATATATTTGAATTAATAGCAGAAGCTTTGATTCAAATGCATGGTTTGTGTTGTTTTCTCTGTGTATTGATGTTATGCTCATGAATGTTTGCTTCCTGTCATACATTTGATTTTATATGTTGTGTATGCTATTTCATGGTTAAACAAAAGTCTAAGAGGAAGAGTGAATGAGTTTCAATTGTTTCTCTAATTGAGCCAGAAGATTCCTGCAAGGAGTGCAGTTGAATTGTCCGCAAGGAGTGCGTTGACAGAAGGGTTCAGTTAGAGATAACTTTTGTTTCCATTCATCTCAGAGGGCAGTTGGAACAAAGGAGTCGTGCAAGGAGTGCATAGGCCAAGGAGAAATCTCAGAGTTGCGATTCTGAGCAAAGGGAATTAGGACTGCTGCTGCACGAGTGCGCAGAGTCGAAGCTTCAACACTTAGATGTTGTTGAAGGTTTGTCACAAGGAGTGCGTGCAAGAGTTTCCTGAAGGGACTCGAAAGTTGTGAGAAAAGCTCAGAAAGGATAGGCCTTCAAGTTTGTCGAAGGACGGTATAAACAAAGTCGTGCCTAGAAGGTTTGTAAGGAGAGTCGCAAATTTGTGCACGGGGTGACGAGTTCGGTGGAAGAGCGTCTCGTCATTTTGTGACTTTTCATTTGGAAGGGACAGATAGTCAAATTTCTCCAAGGGGGTTTCGTGAAGATCTGTGGATCATTGGAACTCTAGAAGTTGCAGGAAAGTTGTAGTGCAAGCACAAAGAAGGTTCAATATCAGGACAGATAGAGCGTTGATCCAAGCCAGCTAGGGCCGTTGGATCCATCGCGAGATTGCCCATCGGGGTTTCACGAGAAAAGAGTTGAGGAATTAGTCACAGGAATCGCGATATTGCGATAAACGAAGTCGCAATGGATTGCGTAAATAGTGTGGTCCATAGGATTTGGTGACGTGGTAGGTGACACGAGTTCTTAGGGTTTCACAGTGAAAGTTTCAAGCATTGGATATCTGGATTCGCGATCCCGCGAAGTCTGAAGTCCTGACATCGGCGTTTCGGTGCTTCGGGTATCAGAGGTTGGAAACCCAAGGGTTTGGTGTTGTGAGTAGCGAAGTCGCGATAGAACCAAATTCTCGATAGGAGGAAAGAGAAGTCAGCGTTGACTCATATCGGATGTCGGAGATCCGAGAATATAACATTCGATCACCAGACTTGCGATGTCGCGAGTCCCGATTCCCTGACAAGCAAAGGAAAGGGGGGGATCGCGTGAAGAGAACTATGGGTGTAGATTTCCCGATAGGGGAATAGAAGAACCTTTGAGTTCTTCGGGCCGAGAGGAAGAAGGTCCTAGAGAAGCAGACATGTTCCGAGGAGTGCGGCTGCGTCAGGTTTGGTATCAGAGTGGGAATATCTCTTTTCTTTCTATAGCAGAAGAGAAGAAAATTCGCCATGCCGCCAAGAAGAGAAAGGCAGTCTTCTGATCCAGAAGATAGGGAGGTGAGAAGAAGAGGTAGGTAGGTAGTCAATCCAGAAATGGAAAGGCAGATGAGAGATCTCCGAGCAAGACTTGAAGACATGGAGACAGCCCAGAGACGCACAGTTGGTGCATGGAAGATGGACATGAAGAAGGAGAGGTCACAGCAGAAGATGCATCAACCGAGCGATTGATCAAAGCCATTGCTAGGATGGGTGCAAAGACAAAGATGGACATTCCAGTCTATGAGGGGAATTTGGATGAAGAAGAACTTTTGGATTGGATTAGAGATCTGGATACCTACTTCGACTATGAAGATGTCAAAGAGGATAAGAAAGTCAAGCATGTTGTCACGCGCTTGAAGGGACATGCATCATTGTGGTGGGACGAGCTACAAGCTGACAGATGCTGCAAAGGTAAGCAGAAGATTAAGAGCTGGGATTGAATGATTGCGAAGATGAAAGTGAAGTTCATCCCTAGAGACTATCAAATTACTCTGCTCAGGCGAATGCAGAACCTGAGACAGAAGCTGATGACAGTGGAAGAATACACTGAGGAATTCTATCGACTGAACATCAGGGCAGGTCATTGGGAGAGCGATGATGAGAAAGTTGCTAGATATCTGAATGGTCTGAGATACGACATTCAGGATGAATTAAGCATGGTTACCATCAGGATGGTGGAGGATGCCTATCAGATGGCTCTGAAAGCAGAGGAGAAGCTGAGCCGAAAGCAAGGACAATGAGGCCGAGGCATAAGTCAGCCCAGAGGCAAGTCAGTTGCCCAGGACAAGTACCAGAAACCCAAGGAGGAATGGAAGAAACCTCAGGGTAAAGTTGAAAGAGGTGGAACCTCACAGAGAGGGCCATATGTTGAACAGAGAGGGCATCATAATGAGCAGAGTGGAGGATATGTTGATGGCAATACTTTTCCTTATACTAGAGGTCTAGGAAGAGGAAGAGGTGGAGTAATCACATGTTTCACATGTGGAAATAATGGGCACAAGTCCTATGAGTGTCCAGAGAAAAATAAGGACATTGGAGAAGCTCACATCACCGAAGCGCAGAGGCGAGATGTTGAGGCCGAAGATGCAGAAGGTGGAAGATCGCTTATGATGCGAAAAGTCCTTTTGACACCCAAGAAGGAGGTGGAAAGCTCGGTTCAGAGGACCAGATTGTTCAGAACAGCTTGCAAGACCAAGGACAGGGTGTGCAAGGTCATTGTTGACAGTGGTAGCACGGATAATCTCGTATCCACAAAGATGGTAGAGAAGCTAGAGCTGGAAACGACTGATCATCCCAGCCCATACAGAGTTCCGTGGCTACAGAAAGGACACCAGGTAACTGTTACTAAACAATGCTTGGTTGAATTCAAAATAGGGGGATATAATGATAAGATTTTGTGTGATGTTATTCCCATGGATGTATGTCATCTATTGCTGGGTAGACCATGGAAATATGACAGAAATATGATTCATGATGGGAGAATGAAAAATTATACCCTAGAGAATAATGGGAGAACCCATATGTTGCTTCCGATAAAGGATAAAGAGGTGAAGCCGGAGGTAATCAACACAATACTTCTCATGAGCGGGAAGGAGCTTCTTACAAAGGTGAAGAAGAAAGAACATCCACAATTCTTTGTGGTCAGGAAGCTGAGAATTGTTCTGACTAGCACAAGAGTGGATGATTTACGAGTTGAGGTTCAGGAACTGTTGGAAGAGTTCACTGATATCATAGTGGATGAATTACCTCGTTCGTTTCCACCAATGAGAAGTGTGAGTCATCACATAGACCTCATACCGAGATCTAGTTTGCCGAATAAAGCCGCGTACAGGTTGACGCCACAGGAAAATGAGGAGGTCAAGAAGCAGATCCAGGATTTGATGGAAAAAGGATTGGTCCAAGAAATTTTGAGTCCATGTGTTGTTCCAACAATGCTCAGTCCGAAGAAAGACGGAGGCTGGAGGATGTGCACCGATTCAAGAGAGATCAATAAAATAACCATTAGGTACAGGTTTCCACTGCCAAGAATGGATGATCTAATGGATTGCCTGAGTGGAACACAATATTTTTCAAAGATAGATTTGAAAAGAGGATACCACCAGATTCACATGAGAGAAGGCGATGAGTGGAAAACAACGTTCAAGACAAACAAGGGTTTGTATGAATGGCTAGTCATGTCGTTTGGCTTGACAAATGCACCGAGTACATTTATGAGGTTGATGAATGAAGTCCTGAGGGAATTCATCGGGAAATTTGTCATTGTTTATTTGGATGACATACTGATTTACAGTAAGTCAGTGGCTGAACACCTGAAGCATTTGGCCATTGTGATGAAGAAGCTACAGCAAGAGAAGCTATTGATCAATGTGAAGAAATCTTCATTTATGAAGACAAAACTCATTTACTTGGGATTTTTCATATCGGCGAATGAATTGAAGATGGATCCAAGTAAAGTGGAGGTAATTAAGAATTGGCCATCACCGAGAAATGTATTCGAGGTGAGGAGTTTTCATGGTTTATCTAGTTTCTACCAGAAATTCATCAGAAATTTCAGTGGAATTAGCACAGTGATGATGGATACAGTGAAGAAGAGGAATAAATCTTTTCACTGGACAATAGAGGCTGAAAAGAGATTCAATCTGTTGAAGCAGAAGATCACGGAACAACCAGTGTTGGTGTTGCCAGATTTCCTGAAGACATTTCAGGTGAAATGTGATGCAAGTGGGTTTTCCATAGGGGCGGTCTTAAGTCAGGAAGACAATCCAATTGCCTATTTCAGTGAGAAGTTGGATGAGGAGAAACTGAAATACTCCACATATGATAAAGAATTTTATGCTATCATACAGGCACTGAAGAAGTGGAGGCATTACTTGATCCCGAAGGAATTTGTATTGTACAGTGATAATCATGCATTACAGTTTGTGACTCAACAAGAGAAGTTGAATTAGAAACATGCAAAATGGGTAGAGTATATGCAAAATTTCATGTTTTTGATTAAACACATTTCGGGTACTGCTAACAAAGTGGYCGATGCTTTGAGCAGGAAATGTTTGTTGTTGCAGGAGTTCCGAGTCAGGACATTGGGTTTTGAGGATCTCAGGAACATGTACGCAAGAGATGTAGATTTCACAGATGCATATGAAGCAGCTGAGAACCTAGTTCTCAGAGATAGGCGTCCTTGGATAGATTATATGATCCAGGAAGGGTTGATGTTCAGAGGCAATCAACTGTGCATTCCAAAATGCTCCATGAGGGAGAACTTGTTAAAGGAGAAACACAATGGTGGATTGGCAGGACACTTTGGCCATGAAAAAACATTCATGAAGTTGAATGAATCATATTTTTGGCCAAGGATGTGAGCAAATGTCAAAAGGTTCATTGACAGATGCAGAATTTGCTAGCATTCGAAAGGGAGAAAGCAGAATGCCGGTTTCTATCAGCCATTGCCCATACCAGAGAGGCCATGGGAGGAGATAAGCATGGATTTTGTATTGGGTTTGTCGAGGACGCAAAGAGGATTTGATTCCGTCTTTGTAGTAGTGGACAGGTTTTCAAAAATGGCACACTTCATTCCATGCCAAAAGACCAACGATGCGACGCACATCGCAAATCTATTTTTCAAAGAGATCGTTAGACTTCATGGGTTGCTGAAAAGCATAGTTCGGATAGGGACACAAAATTCATAGGGATTTTTTGGAGGACACTATGGAAGAATATAGGGACTAACTTGGTGTTTAGTTTAGCTTATCATCCTCAGACGGATGGACAAACAGAGGTGGTGAACAGAAGTCTGGGAGACTTGCTGAGAAGCTTGGTGACAGAGCACCAAAGCAGTTGGAACCACATACTACCACAAGTAGAGTTTGCATACAACGATTCAGTGAATCAGAGTACAGGAAAGATTCCATTTCAGATTGTGTATGGTACACAGCCGAGAGGAGTTTCTGAGTTGTGAGATTCAGAACAGACTGCTACTAGCAGTGCTAGTGCAGAGGAATTTGCTGAGGCAATAAAGGAACTTCATAGCAAGGTAAAGTAGTGACTGCAAGACTCAAGTCAGGAGTATAAGCGCAGGGCAGATCAACATCGGAGACAACTTCAGTTTGAAGTTGATGATCTAGTTCTGGCACACTTGAGGAAGGAAATGTTCCCGAGGGGAACATAAAATAAGCTAAAAATGAAGAAAATCGGACCATGCAAGGTCTTGAGAAAATTCAGAGAAAATGCTTATGAGATTGAGTTGCCAGATAGCATTGGGATATCTCCGATATTTAATATCGCAAACTTATACCCATATAGAGTTGGAGAAGCAGATACTAAAACTGAGGAACTAGTAATCCTGTGGATGAAACAATTGCCAATGCAGAAAATTCACAGATGGAATGCATATTGGACAAGAGAGTGGTTAAGAAGACCCGAAGGAAGGAATACTTCGAGTATCTGGTCAAATGGAAGGGCCACCCAGTGGAAGATGCCAGCTGGGAAAGTGAAGCAGTAATACAGAAGCATGGACGAACCGTACAGAAGCTCATGGATAGGAGCCCATGAAAGTTTTCAAGCCGAGGAGTATGATGCAGGAGCATCGCCAGCACGTCAAGCGAGCCAACATGGAGCGGAAGACAACTGGACAAGCCAGCGTAATTTCTTTTTTGAATCGCACTTGGAAGTTGTTGCATGATATTAAATGTATCATTTAAGATGAGGCACACTTGTATATGTAAATGGACCTTGAGCAGATTGCTCTCGTCCTAGGTAGATAGTTGGCATTTAATAGTTAATGTAAAGTTAGATAGGAATTTAATTCTAGATTTGATAGTTTAGAGCGTAAGAGGGAAAACGAATATAGACACCCCCCTTTGTACATTGTAACATTATTATTGAAGAAAAAAGAGAGAAGAGCATGCAGAGAATTGTATGAAGAACACCCATGTACAGATATTTGAATTAATAGAAGAAGCTTTGATTCAAATTCATGGTTTGTGTTGTTTTCTCTGTGTATTGATGTTATGCTCATGAATGTTTGCTTCCTGTCATACATTTGATTTTATATGCTATGTATGCGATTTCATGGTTAAACAAAAGTCTGAGAGGAAGAGTGAATGAGTTTCAATTGTTTCTCTAATTGAGCTAGAAGATTCCTGCAAGGAGTGCAGTTGAATTGTCCGCAAGGAGTGCATTGACAGAAGGGTTCAGTTAGAGATAAATTTTGTTGCCATTCATCTCAGAGGGAAGTTGGCATGAAGGAGACATGCAAGGAGTGCACAGGCCAGGGAAAAATTTCAGAGTTGCGATTTTGAGCAAAGGGAATTAGGACTGCTGCTGCAGGAGTGCGTAGAGTTGAAGCTTAAACACTTAGATGTTGTTGAAGGTTTGCCGCAAGGAGTGCGTGCAAGAGTTTCCTGAAGGGACTTGAAAGTTATGAGAAAAGCTCAGAAAGGATAGGCCTTCGAGTTCATTGAAGGATGGTATAGACAAAGTCGTGCCTGGAAAGTTTGTAAGGAGAGTCACATATTTGTGCACGGGGTGACGAGTTCGATGGAAGAGTGTCTCGTCATTTTGTGACTTTTCATTTGGAAGGGATAGACGGTCGAATTTATCCAAGGGGGTTTCGTGAAGATCTGTGGATTGTTGGAACTCTCGGTGTTGCAGGAAAGTTATACTGCAAGCACGAAGAAGGTTCAAGCTTAGGACAGATAGAGCATTGATCTAAGCCAGATAGGGCCGCTGGATCCAACGCGAGATCGCCCATCGGGGTTTCGTGAGAAAAGAGTCGAGGAATTAGTCACGGGAATCGTGATATTGCGATAAATGAAGTCCCGATGGATTGTGTAAATAGTGTGGGCCACAGGAGTTGGTGACATGGCAGGTGACGCGAGTTCTCGGGGTTTCGCAGTGAAAGTTCCAAGCATTGGATATCCGGATTCACGATCCCGCGAAGTCCGAAGTCCCGACATCGGCATTTTGGCGCATTGGGTATCGGAGGTTGGAAACCCAAGGGTTTTGTGTCGTGAGTAGTGAAGTCGCCATAGAACCAAAGTACCGACAGGAGGAAAGAGAAGTCAGCGTTGACTCATATCGGATCTCGGAGATTCGAGAATATAACATTCGATCACCAGACTTGCGAAGTCGCAAGTCCCGATTCCCTGACAAGCAAAGGAAAGGGGGGGATCGCATGAAGAGAACTATGGGTGTATATTTCCCGATAGGGGAATATAAGAACCTTTGAGTTCTTCGGGCCGAGAGGAAGAAGGTCCTGGAGAAGCCGACGTGCTCTGAGGAGTGCGGCTGCGTCAATTTTCTATGCTATATTGATATTTGGTTCTTAATAGGGAGCACCCATACTTTTTGTTAAAAAGAAAGACAGAACTCTAATATTATGCATTGATTATAGATAGTTAAACAAAATGACTGTTAAGAACAAATACCCCTTAGCTAGAATCAATGTTTTGTTCAATCAAGTAGGTGGGGCAAAGATTTTTTATAAATTGGATTTAAGATCTGGTTATCACCAGGTTAGAATAAAAGATGAAGACATAAGTAAAAAAACATTCAGAATGAGATATGGACACTACAAATTTGTTGGTATATTGTTTGGTCTCACTAACGCACCAACAACATTTATGTGTTTAATGATCAACATTTTCAGTCAGTACTTGGACAAGTTTTTTTTGGTATTTATTGAAGATATCCTAGTATATTCTAAAACATAAGAAGAACACGAAGAACATCTAAGGATAGTATTGCAAACTTTAAGAAAACACAAACTATATGCAAAATTTGACAAATGTGACTTCTTTCAAAAGAAAATACAATACCTAGGACATGTAATATCTGAAGAAGGTATTGTAGTCAACCCAGAGAAGATAAGAGCCATCATGGAATGGCCTATCCCCAAGGATGTAGTGGACATCCTATCATTCATGGGAATTACCGGGTACAACCACAGATTTATAGAAGGATTCTCAAAGATTGCATACCCTATCACACACCTAAAGAAAAAGGGAACCGAGTTTAATTGGTCACAAAAATGTCAGAACATTTTTAATAAGTTAAAAAAACTATTAACAATTGCACCAATTTTAAGGGTAGAAGACCCGGATAAAGACTTCACAGTATGTGTGGATGCGAGAAAATAATTTTTGGTACGTGTCCTAACTCAAGAAGGGAACATTATTTATTACAAGTCCCAAAAACTAAAAGAGCACGAACGAAACTATGTCACTCACGACTTAGAGTTAGCATTTGTCATCCATGCTTTAAAGATGTGGCAACAGTGTATAATGGGAAATTGTTTTGTGTTGTTGACTGATAATAGTGGTGTGAAATTTTTGTTTAGTTAACCAGACCTTAATGCAGGGCAAGCAAGATGGTTGGCCTTCTTGAGAAAATTTGACTTCATGGTAAAACACATCAAGGGTAAGGAAAAAAAAGTGGAAGATGATTTAAGTAGAAGAATTCATGCGCTATTTGAGATAAGCATTAGCAAGGTTGAAAGTGACATTGAGCAAAGGATAAAGGTTGCAAGTAATAATGATGAAAATTACATTAAAATAGTAGCAGATTTACAAAATAATGCAAAAAATTTAGACAGAACATATCTGAGTTTGGACATAAATGGTCTACTAAGATTCAAAAAAATATTATACATACCAGATTCTTCTGAATTAAAGTTAGCAGTGTTGGATGAAGTACACAAGAAACCATATTCTTGTCATCCGGGATACCAGAAAATGGTAAAAGCACTAAGGAAGTTATTTTATTGGCCTAATATGAAAGACGATACATCATAATACTTGTCTAAGTACAATATTGTCAACAGGTGAAGGATGAACACCAACATCCAGCCATCCTATTGCAGCCTCTACCTATGCCGGAATGGAAATGGGAAACTATATCACTGGATTTTATCACAAGTTTGCCTAGAACTCAAAAAAATAGAATGATTCAATTATGGTAGTAACTGATAAGATTAGCAAGTATGCACACTTTATTCCTATAAAATCTATGTATAAAGCAATTAACATCACTGAAATATTCATGAAAGAAATTTTTAGACTGCATGGTATTCCTAAAATGGTGATTTTGAATAGAGACGTAAAATTTGCATCCACGTTTTGGAAAGAATTGTTTGCAGGGTTGAATACTAACTTGAATTTCAACACAAGCTACCATACACAAAGGGATGGGCATATTGAATGAACAAACCAAATTGTGGAAGATATATTATGAATGTACGTAAGGACAAATCCAAGTAAGTGGTAAGACTACCTACACTTGCTAGAATTTGCATACAATAATAGTTACCAAACATCGACTAAGATGAGCCCCTTTAAAGTACGGTACGGTAGAAAGTGTACAACTCTGATTCGCTGGGATAACCCAATTGACACACTCATGGTGGGACCAGAAATGCTCTAGGAAATGGAGAATACGGTAATAAAAGTACAACAAAATCTAAAGGAGGCACAGGACATAAATAAAATTTATGCGGACCTGAAAAGAAGACGCCGATAATTTCAAGTTGGAGACCACGTTTATTTAAAATTCAAAGCCAAAAGAAGTTCACTAAAGATAGGAAACAATTCCAAGTTGGAGCCCAGGTTTTGTGGCCCTTTTGAGATCTTAGCTCGAATTGGACCCGTGGCATATCAAATTGCACTTCCTGCAAATCTGAAAATTCATAATGTATTTCATGTTTCTTTGTTAAAAAATTATGTTCATGACCCTACTCACATGATCGATTGGAACATGGTGCAGGTGGAACTAGAAGGTGAGTTCTGGACAGGAGATAATTAGCACTACGGAACAGAGTCGTCCCCTAGGTAAAAGTGTAATGCAAGCACTTTAGTCTCGAGGAGGCTACTTGGGAATTGGAGGAAGATTTGCAGAAATCTTATCCAAACCTGTTCTGATAAAGGAACAAACATTGAAGACAATTTTGTACTGAAGGGGTAAAGGATGTAATATCCCCAAAAATAAATTATTATTGAAGTCTGAAAGTACTTAGGAATTTATTTCCATTTTTGGTAAATTTGAAATTGGAAAATTATTTCCATTTATGGTAATTCTGAATTTGGAATTTAGTTAATCGTAATTTATTATTATGACTATTGGGAAAATATTTTATTTTCCCAACCAACTCTTTGACTATGACACTTGTAAGAAATAAATAATTTTTATATTTATTGCTAAGAGACAAGTGGACTAGCCAAGTTGAAATCAGCTGACCATGACTCCATGAGAGGGGAACAGGCTTGAACTACCTCAGGGATGAATTTTACAAGTGGAAAATCAAGAATTTGGCCATTGGTAGCTCATGAAAATCAGAGATTTGTAATGCTGCGAAAATTCCCAAGGGGAAAAGACCTAGGCACAAGATGCTTTTTCATATATAACATATGGGAGGAGGCAGGATACTGCCTAATATGTTGGGGAAAAATACAGACTTGTTGTTACGAGCAATAATTCTAAGTGTGAGGCAAGGATAACTTTGGATCTGAAGAAGGACGTCACTTGCTGTTACGAGCACTACTTCTGAGTGTGAGGCAAGGAGAATTTTTGCATCTAAAAGAGGACTATAGTGAAAGAGGATTTTTGAGGTTTGCCCTCATGGATTCATGGTCAAGCTAGGGGTGAATGGAACAAGTAGATTGGTTTTTCTGTTTTATGGTTGGATGGAACTTGGTTTTTCCATTTGTTGTCCCAACAATTTGTTCAAATATTTTCTTCTACTCTTTCCTAGTTTAATGTTCTGACGTTTAATAATTGGCAAAATGCATTTACTTAGTTCTGGTTAAATGTTTTGTTGATGAATGAATGATAGAATACATCCACTTGTTGGGTAGAAGGAAATGAATTATTGATTAATCCTTTGCAGTTGAATTTATGCATTGAGTAGAGCCAAGAAAGACTGTTGTATGTGCTAATTGTTGATAAAAGTATGGAAGTTTCTTGAGTAGAGATAAGAAAACTATTGTGGGTATTGTTGTAGATGAAAGTGTGAAATTTTTCCTATTCCTGTGATATAATATATGGTCTACAATAGAAAACAATTATCGGATCGATACATAGTTGATATTAAGGATGTTTAAATTGTACATTGTGAATATCCAAATTGAAATATGTGTGTGTGTGTGTTGTTACCTATTTGGATTTTCCAAACTACCTGAACATCTATTAGTTAGAAATATATTTCTCGACTATTACAAGTAGTTTCCTTTTAATCTGACTGTATTAAATATAGTAAAAGGTTACAATTTTCTTCTGTTGATAATATAAGGAGAAAATATCTATGGATTTAACTACATAAACCTATTACCTATTACAGAGTCAGTCCAATATTTAAAGGAGTCTTCAAACTCTACATAACACTTGCGATCATAACTATTATTTAGGGAAATCGTCTCCAGTAGGGGCTTCCCCTCTACCCTTTTCTTTAAGGATTGAAGATAAATTTAACCAGTTGTTTATAGGAGCCTGGTATAAAAACTAGCACGATAATAATGTGTTAGGGTAGATCCATATCATTTTCAACAAAATCTGGGTTAATGTTTATAAACGCTACAAGTTGGAACCCGAGTACCTTTTTGTGCAAGACTCTATCCTGGATTCAGAGACTATGAAGGTTAAAGTCCTGCAAAGAAATTAAGAAATTTAATTTGTGATAAGATGGAGTTCAACGGAAGTTAAACATTGAAGATAGAACAATTTCTCAAATGAACCTCATCCCTTAATAATAACTTTAACATTAATGTCGATTGGATTTGAGTTGTTCTGTCACTAGATCCAATTTTGTGACTTGATCACAGTCCTTGATTGGAGGAACATCGTGGGCCGTAGATCTAGTCTTATAAGGAGTTCGCAACTTGGACAACAAAAGACAAGAGTTCTAGAAACTCGTGAAACATGAGTTCACGATTTGATCTAAGCCATCGATTGGAGGAAGATTGTGGGTCATAGATTTAGTCTTATGGGGAGTTCATAACTCAGAAAACCAAAGACAAGAGTTATGGAAACTCATGAAACCTGATTTCGCAATTTGATCTGAGTCATTGGTCGAGGAGAGATTTGGACCATCGGTTGTCCAGGGAGAATTTTTGGATATTGGGGATCAGGAGAAGAGAAGTGAGAGACCATCCAACTTCGTGAAAAGTGAATTCCCAATACGCGAAGGGGAGATCTGCACTGTTAGATATAGAGGAGCGCGAGTCATCAAATTTGGGTGCTCTGAAATATCGACATTTCAGAATTTGGGAATGTGGAGGAAGTGTTAACTTGGAAGTCACAAGTCGTGAAATCGTGATTTGCAAAAGGCGAGTCTGGACCGTTGGATCCAGTGAGGATATGTGTCAATAGGTCAGGAGATCCAGAAGGAGGCGAAGGTTTAGGTGTTGAAACAACTGAAGCCCAGAGAGCCAAAGAGCTGAGAGTCATCGATCTGTGAGGGGACACTTGTCACCAGATCTTGAGCTCCGAAGAAAGTTACACTGGAGTTTCAGTTTGAGAACTGAAACATCCAGAGTCCCAAAAATGATGAGATTCGTCGATGTGAAGGAGGACACGTGGTACTAGATCTAGAACTCTGGGAGATACCCAGTCAACAGGGAAGAGAGTTTGAGATTTGAGATCTCAGAATTCCGGAGAGCTGCAACAGATCTGAGCTGTCAGATCACCCGAAGTGAATTTGAGCCAACAAATCTGAAGGAGACATGGTGAAGATATGTGGACTCTAGGAAAGGACCCAAATTAATTCTAGGCCATCTGATTTAAGAGGACATGTGGCAAGATTCCGTGTTTTTAAGGATAAGGAAAAGAACTTGAGATTTGATATCCCAGAAGGCTGAATCCACGGAGGATATCCTAGCCATGGATTCAAGGGGACAAGTGGAAATAGATCTTCCACTACAAGATATTGTCATGTAAAGGAGATTGGAGTTGAGATTTGAAACTCCCGGAGGCCGGAATGACGGAGTCAATGATAGTCGTTGATCTAGAGGGGAGTTACGTGTCGACAAATCATGGAGATCTAGGGAGACGTGTGGAAAGAGGAAAGAAGGGTGGAACGGAGTTTGATAGCAGTCATTGATCAAAAGAAACACCGAGAGGTAGGAGATCAATGGATGGGAAGGATTGTGGAGCCGAAACTTGCGTGGAGGATAATTTTCCTTGAGTGGGCCGCAATTTCAACCACTATTTTGGTGACGGGGTACATGTCAATTGGAGGAGGGTTGTGTGGTGAAAATCAAGTTGGTTTGAAACGATTCTTTCCTATGCCTGCAATTGTGCATTAGTGCAAGGGAAAATCCCAAGGACATATGAAGGAAGGGGCTGGTGAAGAGGAGCTAGCACCCATAAACTGAGAAGCACCCAAAGCACGTAGAGAGAGAAGGTGTGGGTATCACAGGACCTACACATAGGATTTAAGAAAGGGGCATGTGTATAACTTAATTAGGGTTCATTCAAGAGCTTGAAGAGTCGACCTGACTCAACAATTGAAAATATCCAGAGACCAGGAGGTTGCAGAACCTCGAAAGGGGAGGGGCGTTGCATCACGTGGCCACATGGAGAAGACTTGCGCTTAGCGTTTGTGCACGCAAGTGGAATTTTATAAAGACCCATGGATTTTCTGAGAGGTTTCAGCAGGAAATCGAAGAGTTGCTTTAGCTCATATATTTTCTTGAATATCCTAAGAGTGGGAGGTTGTGCAACCCTTGGAGAGAAGGGGGGTTTGCCCAGTATTATTTAAGAAGCTAGTATAAAGCCACCCCTATTTTTTTAAGTCCGTGATAGATGCATTGAACCTTATTTTAAGTATGCAATCTATGCTTTAAACTCAACTTCGTTTAGACCTATATGATATGGTTACTGTCTATGCTTAAATATTTCTGTAATTTGAGTGGGGTTCTTCCTCTGTAAATCTAACGTTAATATGTATATATATATATATATATATATATATATATAATGTTAGTTTGGCTTTACTAACCTTTATTCTTATTTTAGATATGTTGGTAATCTAAGAGGTTGGGGTATAGCGAAGTTACCCTTGACTGTTTAAGTATATGATTACTGTGTAGTAGGAAATAACTCAGAGATAAAATATGTTATAATGGTAGTTCATTGTGTCAATAATTGGTTAACATAAACCTTGAAAAATGTAATAGTGATAACAACTACCTACTTATAATAACAATAGGTCTTTTGAGATAAGTTGTTCGAAGAGAAAGAGATTTAATGTCCCTCATAAAAAACAAATTTATTTAGTAAATTTGGGGAACATTACAGTCCTAATATTCACTTACTTTTGCACTAATGTGAAAACAATATTGTCATCCACATTGGATTTGATTTCAACCTGATTATTCGAATCTATGGATAGAAGATTCGTTTGTTTTCATCCTTCTTGCGGTTCTTTGGGTTTAACTCTCGGTGTAGTTTCCAACACTTTTATTCAATGTGCCTATCAATGTTGCAATGGTTACAATCGTTGATAGGATCCTTGCAATGATGTGCAATGGATATTGTCCTCTTATCCTTTCCCCCTTTCCACTTCTTCTTCCTCTCCTTGGAAGCTTCTTGGTTCTCTTTCTTCTTGGAAGCACTTGAATGACCTTTCTTATGGTCAATGTTTTCCAAATACTATGCCTAAACACATGCCTTGTCCATTGTTCTTGGCTTGAAAATCATCACTTGCTTTATTATATGGCTATGTAGACACCTGAAATACTTGAGGAGTATATATGGTCTCCTGGAGAGATACCCAACATGATGGCCATGTTTCTAAACTCGGTGGTGTACTCTTATACACTCTTCCATTTCTTCTACTTGAAGTATTTTCATCGGATCTATTGGTCCTGTACATACTCAATAGGGTATAATTGGGACTTTATGAGGGTTTTGAGGTCCTCCCACCTAGTTACTGGAAGATCACCCTCCCTCCTAATTGTTTCTATATGTATTTTCCACTAGTTTAAATCATCACCCCCTAACTTTAGTCTAGGAAATGATATATTTTGTTCTTAATTTTTAAGGTGAACATTTAAATGAGCTTCTACTTGTTGCAACTAATGATTTGGTTTTAATGCTTCGATATCACCTTGGTATGGATTTATGTCCTCTTTTTCTTCCATCTTGAATAAATATTGTGAAGGTTAACAACACTCGAATTGGGGTGGTCTTTCCTAAAATATTTTTATGGGTCTTCCTTATCTCCTAATTTCCCTTCTAATATGATCTCAGAGTTGGAGCTTGCAGCCTCTCTGATTGGTTTGAAATTTATCGTTATAGCCACCATGAGGAGGGACCTATTGTGAGATATGTCAAAAAAATTCTCTTTTAGCCTCACAAATCTCTCCTCTACTAGATCTTGAGGGTTGTTATGAATAGACTCATCGACCATGCCTAGGGTTTTGTGACTTTATTCTTAAGTTGATTCTTAGATCTTTGAAACTTTCCAGAAATACCCTAATAAAACCCTGTTTTGATACTAATATGATATGTAAACTACCATGGATATTCCACTAGATAGTTCATCACAATAGATCTAAAAAATAGTAAAATCATTACTATGAAGGTTAATTTCCTTTGTATCTCAAACTCTTTGATTACTGATTTTCTAATTAAAATGTATGAAATAGTTCAAATGTAAAAAATATAGAACATAAATAAATAGACACACACATGATCCATAAATGAAAAAAAGATATAACCTAGGAAACCCAATACGGGAGAAAAACCCAACTAGAAGGTGAGGTCTCTCTAATGTCTTTTCCTCAAATGAAAGTACAAAGAAGGAAGAACTCTTTGTGGAGTTGAATTTAACCCTATGGTATGTATGGCTGCTACAAAATCTCTCCTCCTTTATTGTGCTCACAAAATACCACTCTCAATTGTTGTGCTTTGCTACAGAACAAGATACAATGAAATGAATAAATTAAACACAATAAATTAGAGACAAGAACAACAACATGGCGGAAAAGGAATAATAGCCAACACATACTTATTCACTCCAATGTTACATATTTATAGTACAATGGGTGATGCCACCTCATAGAGAGATTTTCTCTAGATCCTAAAATCATGCATGATGACTAGGCTAGGCAATCTTAACTAACTCATTAGTCATCACTTGAGGATATAATACTAATATCCTAAATGAATAATTCAAATATTGGTGACAATTTAGACTTAGTGATTGGAAAAGGTAAGCCATAGGCTAACAATCCCCCCCTCAATCACAAGTCCGATCAATAATACCAGCAATAAAGCATAAACTGGTATCAATTCCATGTTTTCATACTGAAACTCTTGTGCTGAGCCTCAATGAAGAACTGCCTAAAAAACCGCCAATATGGATGTTGAACATGTTCATTTGAAATGAACTGGAAGAGAGCTAAGATATGGAAGTGAACAACTGCAATATCTGAACATTTCCTTATTGCTTTAGAATTTGATCATTTTTCCAAGTATTTTAGCTAGAAGAATCTGATGCCTTCTACTAATTGGTGAACATGTAGTATCACCACTCTACTATCAGTGTATCACTGAAAGTGCTCTCTGAATCTGTGGTTTGGGATGACCACTAACCAATTGATACCATGTATC
>ML798423.1:171886-182835 GCA_009831015.1 Picea engelmannii
TTCAATGATTTAACTTTTATTGATGAATTTTGTATATGCACTTGGGTTTATTACTTAAAACTTAAGATTGATGTTTTTGAGATGTTTTTGGCCTACAAGGAAGTTGTAGAAAAATAATCTAGACATGAACCGTAGAATTTAAGAAACAATAATAAAGGTGAATATGTTAACAAAGAAATTATAACCTACTTCACTACATAGGGAAATCATATGCACCATATTGTTCCATATACACCATAGGAAAGAATTATTGTTGAGAGAAATAATCACACTTTAAAGGAAATAGAAAGTAGTACGATCCAATCAAAGAGATTAAGTATTCATTTTTGGGTAGAAGCCATTAGTTGTGCCAATTATACAATCAATCACACTCCCATAAAGGATTTTAAAAATATAATATTGGAAGAAGCAAGGAGTAAAATTAAACTAAATGCAATCCAATTCCATGTGTTTGGTAGTGAAGCATGGTCTCACATTCCTGATGAGAAAACGAAATCACTATAGCCTAAAACGAGAAGTGCATTTTTGTTGGATATTTTGAAAATGTAAAAGGTTATAGAATTAAATAACCTGATTCCAATGAAATGTTTAAATAACTCAACTAAAAGGAAATATCTGGAACTCTAGACTTCAGATTTTTTACCAACACAATAGTCTAGTTCTCCTGAATAGACAAACTGGAGAACTCCTAGAGAGTTCCAGGATCAACGGTGCACACTCCTTGCCAACATATACAACTCAAAGGAACTTCAAGGATCCAGGCTTTGGGACTTTTCTCTTCTCCAAAACACAATATCTTCGAACTCTGATCCACATATCTAACAGTTGAAATTTTCCTCAAATCAACGATCCATGTTCACTCCAGAATTTGGGCTTCGGGACTTTTCCGACCTTAAGCAACACTTCCTCCTGAATTTACGAATTTTGAACACTCAAAAATGTACGGTCCATGTGTCCCCAACAACCGACGATCAAGATTTACTCCAGACTTCGGGACTTTGGGGAATTTCGTACCAAACCAAATTTTACCAACAATATTCTGGACTATCGAACTCCAAATACTCGACAATATGTGGACATGTGTACCTAAAACTAATGATTAGGATCTACTCTGGTCTTCCATAATTTATCCTCACTTATGACAATAACTTAAAACTGTTAGAGCAGTGAAGCCCAAAGGACTTGGGAAATTAACACCTATGGTCCTTTTTATTGATCCAATAGTTGTGAGATATTTTTTTAACTCCAAACAAATCTCTTCCACTCACCCTCCAAACAAAAGGGATTCTTCCTCTTAATGAATTTATCTCGCTATCCTTCTTGATCTTTATCACTTAAAAGACTCGAACCTTGGTGCACACTTTGCACTTCTCTCTCCGAGCTTGGGACTTAATAAATTATCTTGTGCACTCATTACGCTCACTCTCTCCTCTGAACTTGGGACTTAAAGAAGTCACCTTCTCACTCCTTGAGCTATCTCTCCTCTGAGATTTATCAACACTTGACAAATTGTCAACCATGTGCACTCTTTGCACTGATCTTCCCTCTTATATTTTATACTCATGTGAGTATAGGCACACTCCTTCTCCTCACTCTATGTAAACTTACACTATCTCTCCTAATATTTCAAAGCGATAAATGGTTTTTCCTCCACACTCCTTGCATGGGAATTGTGCACTCCTTGCACCCAGATTTCAAAAGAGAAATAATTGAAACTTAAAATAACAATAAGGATTCATTCAACCAACCATTCAAATTCACACACACACAACAAAAAGATAAATAACTTAAACATTTACCCAATTACTCAAATATACACAGTCTTAGGAATTGGAAGCAATTCTCCTCTTCTATATTTCTTCAGCAAATATTTACAAGGAATTCAACAACCTTCAACAACTCTTCTCTTTAGCAACAACCTATTTTCTTAGCAGCCTCTTTTGGGAATAGATTACATACATTTATAGATGAAGGTTCTTCTTGATCCTTCCCTCATACTATTCTAGTGCTTTCATATCACAATTAAATCATCACACCTCTAGACTTATTGCATTAAATGAATAATCACAATCAAAATATGAGTCGTCACTCAAAATATGTACAATCGTACAAGAATTAAAAGAAATTACAATTTCCTAGAGAACATAAAATGGCTCTAGCTTCAAGATCTCATGGGATATTTAATGAAAATATTTTAAAAATTAAAAGTAACACACCCTCCTTGGAATCCAAACCAGTTAAGTGCTTTGCTCCTGATGCTAAGTCATCTTCGACTGCGCCTCATTGAATGATGATGGTGATTCTCCTGCATCATAATCCTCTGGACAAACATATTCATTGAGTCATGTTCATGAGATCCTCCACTATCTTTCTATGCTTCTGGATCTAAGTTTCAGTTATCCAACTAGTATCTTTTGCTAGATGATCCTTCCATTTAACCAGATATTCATAGTGTAATTTCCTCCTGGTTTTCTTTGCAATTTTTTGATCCAAGATCTTTTATATCAGTGGTTTCTCTACTATGGGAATATGTCACTTCCACTAAATCTCCTCTTGACCATATGTCCCTTTGGTATCATCCATCTTGTAAGGGTATAAGTCTGCTACATTAAATATTGGTGAAATTCCAATATCCTTAAGAAGCTCAATCTCATAAGAATTTGTAGCAAATTTTTTGAGGATCTTACAAGGTCATATCTTCTTCATCTTCAACTTATCATATTTTCCTCTTAGAAATATTTCCTTCTTCATATGTACCAAGACTTGATATCCAATAACAAAATTCACCTCTCTTCTTCTTTGATCTACTCTTCTCTTCTATCTTTGGCTCTTATCTTGTAGTTGTATTTTGATTTGATCATGCAACTTCTGCATTCCTCTACTCCCACACTTCGAAATTCATTTCATACCAAATATATAAATTTTGAAATTCCTTTTGGATGCATTCCATATACTATCTAGAATGGAATCTTATAAGTACTCATGTTTGGTGAGTCATTATATACAAACTTTGCTTGAGGAAAATTTTTATCCCATTGACTGTTATGTTTAGTTACTAAAATCCTTAGTATATTCCCTAAGATTTTTTTCACTACCTCGGCCTGTCCATCTGTTTGAGGGTGATACGCTGAACTAAAAGACAAATTTGTTCTTCAACAAATTCCTCCAAAAGTGTCCGACAAATTTGGTATCTCTGTCTGGGAATATACTCCTCGGTAATCCATGGAATATCACAATTTTCTTGAAAGACGGATTCTATATGTGGGTAGCATCACTGGTTTTGTGACATGGTATAAAATGTGCCATCTTTTAAAATATGTCAACCACCACAAATATTGAATCATTTCCCCTTTGGGTTCTTGGTAGTACCAGAAAAAAATCCATACTTATAGCATCCCACGACCTGTCTGGAATAGGAAATGGTTGATACAATCCAGTCTATATTGGAAAATTTGGTATCTATCCATGAATTGTTTTACATAAGACCTCATGCCTGGCCAATAATATGAAGAACTCAACTGCACATATGTTTTATCATGGGAAAAATTTCCAACCAATCCTCCACTATTTTTCTCCTTTAATAAATTGTCCCTAATTTATCATTTTGGTACAATCAACTTCCTTTGAATAATAATCCTTCTTGGATCATATACTCCATCCATTGATTTATATCCCTTAACAAAGGATTTTCACATGCTTCATAAACTTCGTAGAAATGTAGGTCTTCTTGGTACATCTCCTTGAGGTGTTCAAATCCCATAGTCTTGATCTAGATGGATGTCAGTGGACTCCCACCTATTCCATTTGGCTCATTTTGGAAATTTTCCAGTTTGGCCGTTTTTTTCTAGTTTTCGGATCCCCAACTTCTGGGGCCATTTTGAGGCCCTAAACAACGTTTTTAGGGGTCACCACAGTCATACTATAGTGAAAGTTAGAGTCTGGTGACAACATGTGTATTCCTCGGATAGACATTTCCAACAGGCTATAGTGCACCTAAAACAAAGATCATATGCAAAGGTTATGACCCTAGGAAGTTGATGTACTAACTTACCCCAATGGGGCCCACATGACTTTTGGCTCTTCATCTCCTAGGGTTAAATTTTTGGATGTCTAGGGTTTTTGAATTCTTGTTTATTGTAAAAAAGGATTGGAGAGCCTCATTGTAACCATCTTCTTGCGAATGAGTGCATCCATCACATGTCTTCTCAGAGATAAGCCACCACCATTCTAGCAAGCTTGTTTTCACTTGCATTTTATAGTTTCGACACATTTTCTTATTCAATAGAAACTAGTTTTACTGTATCTTTATTATTGTTCCTTGTGTTTCTATGTTAATAATAATAATAATAATAATATGTATTCATTTCGTTCTTCTCAAAAAAACTGGATTAGTGGTATAAGAGCAGTGTGCTCCTTGTAGTTCTTAATGCATGTCCCTAATGAGGTCAAGAACAAAGAATTGGGTCTCGAGCTTGTTTCTCTTGAGGATAAAATCTCTCGGATGCCCAAGCGACCTCTCATGGTGGTAGAAAAGAAATACAACAAGATAGGAGATCCTTTCAAAATTTTGCTCGAGGAAGACGATACGCAACAAAGGAATGAGATTATGGATAGTTTTTCTCAAATCCTTCGATGACTACCAACAAGTGACACATATTCCTTGAGTAGAGGTGTCGCCCCCTTCAAGGTAAAAATCAAATGTGATATTCCTATATTCGAGGGTTATATAGGTGCAGATGTTGTAGACAAATGGTTGAATCTACTAAAAGGGTATTTTTCTTTCCATGACTCTTCGATCAGAGAAAATATTACATTTTCACTCCTCAAAGTCGTTCCCCATGTCAAAGATTGGTGGGAGACTTTCTGTGAGAAAAAGGAAACAGAGGAACCCTCATTATTTATAGTCGCAGTCACCTGGGAGTCCTTCAGGGATGATATCAAGGAACAATACTACCCTATCGAAAGTTATGATGACCTGTATACAAAATGGACCACACTGCGGTAGGAAAGTGACCAAGTAGTGCCATATTTCACAAATATCTTCCATAGCTTGCACACCAAGATGGGTATCAAATATTTTAAGAGAAATATGGTGCTCAAGTTTCATGGTGATTTGCATAGATACATTCAGGATGAAATGGATTTTTTGGACATCTTGTCCTTGGTCTCTATTGGTATGCCATCAAAATCGAGCAGAAGATTAAACAAAAGACGCGACAATTTGGATCTGGGAACCACACACATCAAAAGAAAGTAGAGGGAAACCAAAATCCGCAGAACAAAGGATAAATCAAATATCGACAACCTTAGTACAACCAGTCTAGGCCGCAAGAAAAGAAGGACATTGAGAAGACAAAGAAAGATACTGGGAAGTGGTGCGACTTCCATAAGAGCCCTTGGCATAAAAAAAATTATTTATGCTCAGAGAAATCATTGGTGGATGAGGTGAAAGCCTCTAAATCAGATGTGGGTTCCAACTCTGAGTGAGAACCAAAAAGGGGGATACATATCATCGATTTGGAACCAAGTGCCACTGTTCCTACCACCAAGGTCCAACCATGTGAACCAGGCAAGATAGAAGAAGGAGAGCACCTCTTTCATTCACAGAAGTTGGTAAAAGGCACCCCGTTGCACTTTATCATTGATAGTGTGTAATATCCCCCAAAATAATTAATTATTAAAGTCTGTATGCACTTAGGAATTTATTTCCGTTTTTGGAAAATTCATATTTGGAAAATTATTGCCATTTATGGCAATTTCGAATTTCGAATTTGATTAATTGTAATTAATTATTGTGACTATTAGGAAAAGATTTTATTTTCCAAACCAACTCTTTGACTATGACACTTGTAAAAGACAAATATTTTTATATTAATTGTTGAATGACAAATGGAACAGGCAGGTTGAAATCAACTGAACATGACTCCATGAGTGGGGAATAGGCTTGAACTACCTCAAGGCTGAATTTTACAAGTGGAAAATGAGGAATTTGACCATTAGCAGCCCCTGAAAATTAGGGATTTGCAAAGATGCGAAAATTCCCAGGGGGGGGGGGGGGGGGAGACCTAGGCATAAGATGCTTTTTCATATACAACATATGGGAGGAGGAAGGATGTTACTTATTATGCTGCAAAAAGGATATCACTTGTTGTTATGAAAAATGTAATGAGTGTGAGGCAAGGGGAATTTCTGATCTAAAAGAGGAATATAGTGAAATAGGATCATTGGAGTTCTCCCTTATGGACTCATGGTCAGGCTAGGGGGTGAAAGGAGAAAGTAGATTGGTTTTTTTGTTCTATGGTTGGGTTGAACTTGGTTTTTCCATTTGTTGTCCCAACACTTTGTTCAGATATGTACATCTACTTATTCCTTGTTGAATTGTTTTAACGATTAATAGCTGGTAGAATGAAATGAATTGTATAATAGGCCTTTAGAGTTTGATTTTATTCATTGAGTAAAGTTAAGAAAGCTACTGTGTGTGTTAGTTGTTGGTGAAGTTGAATTATGTAAATACATAGGATATGCATCTAAGATAAATAAAATAGAATTATTATTGTGTTAATTATAACCTTTACCAGGCATGTGAATATATACGTACAAGTATTCAACTTAAGGAACATTGGACTGTTGAAAATGCTAAATGAAATTCTGGAAGTGAATACAACATAAAAACATATATATGTATATGTTGATGCTTGTATAGATTTTTAGAGCTACATAAACATATAGTACTCATACACAGAAATGTCATCGACGCTTGGACCACATGATAATTTTAGTAAACTTCCATTTATAAGACTATACTAAAGGCATACAAATTATAGTCTGTTTATACCACAGTAAAATTATAAACGAATTTTCAATATAATACATATTATAGAGACTGTTCAATATGTAACAATATTTGTTTGGGTTGTATAAAAGTCTGTGCATTCATTTATAATAAGATAATAAACAATTTGTATAGCCAAAGTATTTTGATCCAAATATTTAAAAACAGAGTACCTTGGCTAAGGACCCAGTACCACTTGAAAACTTAACCTAAACCTTCAAACTAAACCACTAGAATCAGAACTCGAATACCTTTTTTGAGAAAGGCGATGTCCTGGATCTGATGACTGTGAATGTTTAAGTCCTTAAAGGAATTCGAGAATTAGTAAACTATGATAAGATAGAAGTTGACGAAATTAAATATTGAAGATAAAGCAATGTTCATGAACAATCCATGAAATTAAAACAGTGAAGGTTCCACACTTGAATAACACTTAGCTTGAGGTTGGAGTGGGTGCATTTCTCGTCATTGTCACTAAAGTGAACTATACACAGTCCGAAAGGGGAGAAGTGAACCTTGAAATGACTAATGGGTAACCTCGTAACGGAAATAAGGGTCCCATCATTAGTCTTGTAACCAAAAAAAAAAAATCAATTGCTCATAATGTATTAAACAAATAGAACATTATTAAACATGTAATATATATTGCATAACCAGAACTATAAAGAGCGCATGGTATAAATCATGTTCTACAAAATTTCCTAATTCAGATCACAGATAGGGTGTCGAGATATTGTTCTCATAATTATATAAACCTACAACTTGATGATAAAGAAACCACAATTAAGAACAGAGTTATGGATACTTAATTTTCTTTTCCTTTTATGTGAACAAATTGAAATTAGAAAAGTTAACCACATAATTCCAGAACAGAGAGTAAGGGCAAATCCTTTAAATTTGTTTAAGTTTTGGAATAATTATACACAGTGGGAGTCTTAGGACTGTAAAAATGCTTGTACAAGTATGAGTAAGGTAAATAGATTTATTTATGAAAATTTACACAACAGTATGGAAATCCTTACGTCGACCATAGGAATTTGGCTTACGACTTTACAACTTTTAATTCGAGAATGCAAATTCTTTTATAGTAAGTCAGATGTGTAACCTTTTCAAGAGCTGATAGTTCAAACAATCATCACTTAATCAAAATGGAGTATTAAAAATGAAACCCATACCTACAGAGAATACCATAAGTGAACCTAGGAATGACCGTAGAGAAAGATTTAACCAAGGGGTTTTCAGGTGGGAAGCATATCATGAACAACCTAATTAAAAATGTGAGTTTAAGCAGCAAAGATCGAGGTCCTAGACTTGAGGACAAAACCCTCACAAATTGTAAAAATAATTATGACAGAATAGATAGAGAGAATTAGTATACAATTACTCACACAGGATGCCTTATGCACAATTTTGGGGTCACTGTAACAGGATTTTAACCACGGGAGTTTCAATGATAGGTATGTTATGAGTGACTTCAAACAAAATGCAAGCCTAAACATTAAAGAGATGAATGAGGATAACTTCTTGTTGGAAAAACCCTAAAAAACATTACGGGACTATACCTAAATCGAGAAACTGAATCATTTGTGTAAAATGGCTTACAAGTTAATGAAATATAGGAGCAACGGATGTTTATCCTCACGGGAGAGATAAAGCCGTAAAATACCATGACTTAGAAAATATGTATTTTACCTAGATCATGGATGGAAATACTTCATAGAGTCAAGAATTGTGAAAGGACGCTCCACAACCAGCAACTCTAAAGAATCTAGCTAAAGAGAAAAACTTAAAATACGACTAACCCTTCCATATATTCTACAGTTAACTCAATCGATAGAGTTTTGAGAACTTACAAGATAGAGGAGGAAACCAGAAATACATGTAACATTTTATTTCCTTACACAGAGCAGGAACCCCCTCGTCGCCGACGGTTACATGAAGAGCAGTGATGTAGAGGTTAATGCAGGACAGTTTTACGAAAATGGATAAGAGCCAAGGGAGAAATGGATCATTAGTGACCCAAGTGGCTCTCATATCATAGATTAATGGTGAATGGATGTCTTGGGTACTCGGGCCATTTGAATATGTGTACATGGCGTATCCACATTGGTCATGAAAACCTAGAACCAATATAGTACATAAAACCTCATAAGTTTCAGCCAGAGAATTCAATGTTATTTATGGACATGTATTAACTGCGCATTGAATCGAGCCCACCAACACTATTAGTGCTAATCCTTGTCATTAAATTTGATGGTTCTCACGCTGGTCAGTGAGTATTAGGTTTATGACTTGTCTTGACAGATGGGATTCCAAAACTCAATGTTAAACATCATTTTTGATCCCCTTGTCGTTTTCCAACTGGCGTATGTTAAGTCCCGCTAACTACTTTGTTAAAATCCTTAGTGAAAAACTGGCAAGAACGTGCACTACTGGTGATAGTCAATGTACGCTTACAACTAGGGTAGATTTGTTGCAAGGAGACTCATATAGACATATTTGAATAGGGTTAAACCTTTCAGGTAAGACCTGTGATAATTCATTCTTATAAACTCAAAAAACAATATGTTTCCTTGTATGACTTTGGATATAGGAACTTTACGATAATGGGTTTGATATCTAACATCATCGATTAAACTATTATCCATACATGGAATTATAGGGGTTGTAATAAACGAGACTTGAATGTATGGGATGGTTGTTATAAAGTCTGAAGTACTCCTTCATTTGGATATGAAGTAGAGAGTACTAAGAATTGTTTTAAAAGTATAAATTTATTGAAACAAGTTTATGGACCCCTTGATAAGGGTAGAAACCGTGTAGGCTAGAGTTACTTTAGACTGTACGACATAACCAGATCACAGTTTCATGAATAGTCTAAAACGTAACCTATTGTGACAAGTGGTATCACATGTACTAAATGAATTGTAATAGACACAACTTAATGTAAAGGTTGACCACCTTGTCTTAGTCTCTTGTAAAGACATTTAAGTATACATCGTATTCCAATAGCGATGATTACATGTTTAAAAGAATTAAATATATCAGAGTAAAGAAGTATTAAGGCACCTATCATTTTTTTTTTAATTGTAAACTTTGGGGTACATTACATATGGTATCAGAGAAAAGGTTACAACACTTGGACCTCAAAGCAGGGCAAAATTTTTTCTTTAGTACATACTTTTATGTTTAATGAAAAACTAACAAAAACTTTTACTGTTACAAACAATTTTTTTTTATTTTTGTTGTGATAATGGAAACACAAAATGAAGAGGAGATAAAACTTTATGAGAATCCTGATCAAGGGCCTCCTAGAGAGGCAGGGAAGAACAATGAAGGAAGTTTAGCCAACTAGGTTCTGGAAACCATGAGGAACCTTATCGTGGAACTGCAAGATTTCAAGGCAGACAATGAGAAACTGAAAAAGGAACACAAAGACCAGTAGGAAATAAATGTACTATTGAATATCATAGTAACAAAGAATATCCCAAAAGACAATGACAAGGAAGAAGAGGTAAGCAAAAGAGCCTCCAATAATTTTGGTCCTGAAGAAGAAAACAAGAACAGTTCTTCCGAAGGCACGCCGAAAGTAGGAAAAAAAACAACCACTGGAAGAAAGAGGAAATAGGTGGACCATCTAGAGGTTGAATTTAAGAAAATTAAACCATCCACCTTTGATGGAGAATCCAAAACAAGGGAGGAGGCTGAAGCATGGTTACTAGACATAAAAAAGTATTTCCAGATTTACAATTATTCCAGCAACATGAAGGTCGGAATGGCCATTTATAACCTGAAAGGAAAGGTGAGTATATGGTGGTAGGACCTGAAGTTGGCCAAGGGCTTAAAATAAAAACAGATGGAATGGTCGAATTTCAAGAAATATTTTAACAAACAATATTTATCAGAAAGTTATTATGAGAGAAAGACCAAAGAATTTTATGATTTAAGACTCGATCAAATGAATATGGATGACCTAATTGTTGGATCATGTTGTCATTGATGCCAATGGTTTGTCATTGATGCCAATGGTTTGATTACTTGGGAGATTGTTGGATCATATGTCATTGATGTAAATGGTTTGGTTTGATTGATGTCATTGGTTGATGCCAAGTAATTG
>ML798423.1:192647-207844 GCA_009831015.1 Picea engelmannii
TTACCACAGTCCTATAAGGAAAAAATTGAGTTCGAAAACCCCAATACCTTAAGAGAAGTTTTTAGAAAGGCCTGAATGTGTTACGATCAATACAAACAACAATATGAACTTCCCAAGTCTTGGAAAGACAAGAAACATGACATAATGAACCAGCGAAAGAAGGGTTATAAACCAACCCCTTTCCAGAATGCAACAAAGAATTTCCCAAGGAAATATTTTCACTTCAATAACCAGAACACCCAAGGGGGAGGTAGACCAGTTAATCCGGGAACCAAGAAGTTTTGGGACAACCCCAGAGAATGGGAATGTGGAGAACCTCACTTAAGGAGGAACTGTCCACATTTAACTTTTGTAGCAAGGACCACGGTTCACAACCTGAAAGAGGCCTATACAGTGGGAGATGTGGGCAGAAGCTTATACAGAATCAATGCAGTTGTGGATGGCCAACAAGATGATCACCAATCCATTGTAGTGGAAGTTGAAGGTAAAGTTAATAATAATCGTATTTATCTTTTAATTGATCCGGGAGCTACTTTGAGTTATGTTTCTCCTGGTGTAGTGGATCCAAACAAGCTTAAGAAAGTAAAGCATATGAAATATTGGCTAGTACAACTAGCAACAGGAACAAAAAGAAAATTAACAGATTCATTTCTGATTGTGAACTTAGCTTAGATGGTCAAAACGCAAAGCTAAATCTAAATATTCTACCGTTAGGGTCTTACGATATAATTATTGGAATGGACTGGTTAGAAAATCATAAAGCAATTTTGGATTGTTATGAAAAATCACTTACTTACAGAGATGAAAACAATATTGTTTGAACAATAAAAGGCATTAGAAAACCAGTCTTAGTTAGGTAGATTTTAGCAATGCAGTTTAAGAAGTGCATGAACAAAGGTTGACATATTTATGCTATTCAAGTGACAAATTTGTTCCAAAAAAGAAAATAGACCCAGACTAGAAGATTTTACCGTCTTACATGATTTTAGGGATTTATTTGTAGACGAAATACCAAAACTTCCCTCAAGAAGAGAGATATGCTTCTCTATCGATCTGCCACCTGGATCATCCCCTATATCTAAGGCACCCTATAGAATGAGTTTGCCCAAATTAACAAAGTTAAAAATTTAACTACAATAACTATTGGATAATGAATACATCATGTTGGAACAAATATTGAAAATTTCTAAACTTAGTGTCGTTTGCCAAAATTTATGTCAGTTGCGCCAGTTAGTTTTTGAACCTTTTCGCCTGGCATAATCTTCTGTAACCATTAATTCCTTACGCCATTTGGTGCAAACCTTTCCATTGCAATAAAAACTCCAAACATGTCGTCATTTTTGCCAAACTTCTCTACCGTCAAAATATCAAAGCTTTAAAGTTTCCCAAGGTCTCCTATTGGTCTTAGTTCAAAATTCCTTGATTCTCGAAATAAGTCTAAAGTGTCAAATTACAAACCAAACTACAAAGTTTTGTTTTTTATATTATTTTAAAATTATTTTATATAATTTTAAATTGATATTTTCGAGTTTGGTAAAAAAGAGAAAATCGTTGATTTAGCCAAACCTTTGCAACTTTTATATAAATTATTGGGTCAACTACTCTTCACATCCCTATATCCCAACTATCCATCGAAATCCATATGCATACCAAGTCACAAGACAACTCAGACAAATCTCTAAGGAGAGAATTCATGATGAGGCCTGAAAGAGTGCAATATGTGCCAAGAAAATCACTATAATAGGGTTATATGTAAAAGTCGAGTTCTATTTCAGGGATTTGGTCATCAGGGATTTGGCTGACGTAGAGATTTTAATAACCACTTCTTTGTTTCCCCAAAGCCCAAAATCGGGGTTTCATCCTTATGCATAAAATGTCGATGGGTTAAACGTTCCAACTATAAAACGAAAACGCCTTCCATCAAAACAAAAAAATGCCTTAGAAAAGGTCAATTTTCTCAGTCCCAGAGAGGCCCTTTTACATGCTCAAATAGTCGATTAACATATAGAAGTCATAAGATTTCCAATGGTACCTTCAAATTTTCATTTGGAGCTCAAGAAGGAAGCCAAAAGTTCCTCGCAAGATGATGTTGTGTTTTTGTGCAGACATGGCCCATAAATTTAGGAACGTGCCCAGATTTCGGTCAGATGACTGCCTAATCGTTTTTGAGGGATCCCAGTTCACTGTGGTCAAATATCTACTGATTTTTACCTAAGGAAAGGTCGTTTTAATTGTGTAAATACTCATCAGGATCTCAAACCTGATATTTAGGATTTCGGTTGCATTTTCCAGATTTTATGGTTTGAGTCATGAGACACTTGTATTCTTTTCAAAACGGTCTATTTTCAGTTATTCAAAAGGGGCTATGGATCTATATTATTGTATATTCTTGAGAAAGAAAAGGGGGGGAAGCAAGCATGAGAGTAGTACTCTTGGGACTGTAATCTTTTGCCTTCATGTTTAATAAAAGAGTGCAGAGCCAATTTTAATCTACAACAGAGATTCTTGTGATGTTATTTTCAAAGTTCGTTTACTTGCTTAGTTTTCATATCATTTAGTTTGATTTCATCACCATTTTTATTCTAGATTTGTAACTATTATATGCTGCAGAATTCATCCTTATGTTAGATGCTCTGCTGCAGGACTGGTTATATATTGTTTCTTACTGGGATCTGAAGGCCCATATCTCATCCTTTGTTAGATGCTCTGTCCCAATATTTTCTTTCCATTGATTTGTACAGAGAATTCACTCTTTGCTAAGTGCTCTTCGTATATTGATTTGTTTTCTCTCTATTTCTGCTATCGCACATTTATAAATCCTTCTCTCTGTAAGTAGTTTCTACCTCGCCTTTGTTCCATGGATTTCCATTGCTGAAACACTCTTATTATTTGCATGATTATTTGACCCCATGTCCAATGGATGATGCAGGAGCATTGCTCACTCATCAAGCGAGCCAGCGCGTGGAGCAAAGACAGTTGGACAAGCCAACAAACTTCTTTTTGAATTTTACTTTGATAGTTGTTGCGCCAAGCATTAATGAGCTAATGTAATGAAGCGCACTTGTATTGTATTATAGATAGGAAGGAATTTATTAGATTTAATGTTGTTAGATAGGAATTGATTGTAGATTTGATAGTTGCAGATTTCAAGAGGACAAACGGAATACAGGCACCCTCCTTTGTACATTGTATTATTATTCAGAATTATTCATTCAGGAGCAAGAAAGAGCAGAGCAGAGAACCTGTGAAGAACACCCATGTACAGATTGAATTAATAGAAGGAAGTCTTTGATTCAACTTCATGGTTTGTGTTGTTTCTCTGTGTTGATATTATGCTCATGTATGTTTTCTTTCTGTCATGCGTTTTCTTTGATATGCTATGTATGTGGTTTCATAGTTGATTTGGAATCTGTGAGAGAGAGGAGAATGAGTTTCAATTGTTTCTCTGTTTGAGCCAGGAGATTCCTGCATAGAGTGCAGTTGAATTCATCCGCATAGAGTGCGTTGATGAGGCCAGACAGTTAAACTCTCATTCTCATCTACCCAGAAGTCGAGTTGGGTTGAGGAAGCGTGCAGGAGAAGTGCAGGCCAAGGACGGAGTCTCAGCAGTTAGTTTGAGAAAAGGAAGGTGTGGGACTACTGTTGCAGAGAGTGCACAGGGTCTAAAAATACTCAACACTTCGAGAGTTGTTGAGGCCGAGTATCAGGGCGTGCACAGAATCTCTGAAGTTGTTAGAGGGACCAAGCTTAGGAGGGATAGTTCCGTTGTGAATGTCATAGGAATAGATCCAGGTGAGATTCGAACTAAGAGAAGCCTTGGAGTAGGAGAAATTCCCAAGGGGAAGAATTGACGCACAGAGATCGCAAGAGGAACTCGCGAAATCCCACTGACCGTTAGATCTGAGAAGAGTTGCGCGGGAGCTAACTCGTAGGCACAGGAAGGGTCAAAGCCATCGGGATTCGACGTTCGGCGTTTGGAGAGACAAGAGTTGCATGCACGTTGAAATCGCGATTAGCAATTTCTCGAATTAATCGGGGCCATCGATTGTGGCAAGGACAGGTGGCATAATATCTCGGGGAGTCGAGGTTCGGCACTTCGGCATTTTCAAAGTCGAAAAACCCATGGAGAAATAGCGAAACCCCGAATTGTGAAGGGTCCCACTATCAGAGTGGGGAATTTGACACATGGCATCGGGGTTCAGGGATCGGGACTTGGTAGGTCCTGTAAAATAGTGCTGCGGAAATCGCAAACTCCCGATCGGCGATTTCCTGAGTTCACAGGTGCGTGGGGTCCAAGTGACGGCAGCAAGGACACATGCCATCGGAGATCAGGGTTCGGGGTTTTGTGTTGCAAGTAAAACGCGACATCAGTTTTGCCAATTTACCGAGAGGGAAAATCCCGAAAGAAAGGAAATGTTGACCGTTGACTCGCTAACTCATATCAGGCTTCGAAGAATCATGAGGTGAGAGACCTACGATCACGGAATTCACGATATAGAGAAACCCGATTTCCCGATACGCGAAGGGGTGTTCGTCGAGGAGAACTGTGGGTAGGAGAACTCTCGAGAGGAGTTGGAAGAGTTATTTAACTCTTCGGGGTGAGTTTAGAGAAGGTCCTGGTGGAAGCGGCTGCTGCCGAGAGCGGTTGCATCAAGTGGTATCAGAGCTAGAGAAGAGTTCTCTTTGTTCCGGTAGCAGAAAGAAAGAGAAGACATCATGCCACCCAGAAGAGAGAGTCAGTCACCTAATCGAGAAGACAGGGATGCCCGAAGAAGAGGTAGGCCGGCAGGGAATATAGAAATGGAGCGCCAGATGAGAGATCTCCGAGAAAGGCTTGAGGAGATGGAGACTGCGCAGAGACGCGGAGATGGTGCAGTGGAGTTCAGTGATTCCGAGGTGGAAGAAGAAGCTGGACAGGATGAAGAGGTCACAACAGAGAATACCTCGACAGAGAGGTTGATTAGAGACATTTCTAGGATGATATCAAAGACAAACATGGACATTCCCGTCTATGAGGGGAGTCTAAATGCAGAAGAGTTGCTATATTGGATCCGAGCACTCGAAACCTACTTCGATTATGAGGATATCAAAGAGGACAAAAAGGTAAGGCGCACTGTTACAAAGCATAAGGGACATGCATCCTTATGGTGGGATGAATTGCATGCGGATAGGCGCTGCAAAGGAAAACAAAAGATTAAGAGCTGGGATCGGATGATCCCTAAGATGAAAGAGAAATTCATCCCGAGAGATTACCAGATCACTCTATTCAGGTGCATGCAGAACCTGAGACAGAAATTGATGACGGTGAAGGAGTACACCGAGGAGTTCTATAGGCTCAACATCAGAGCTGATCATCGGGAGAGCGATGATGAAAAGGTGGCGAGATAACTAAATGGGCTGAGATATGACATTCAGGATGAGTTAAGTATGGTTACCAGTCGAACAGTTGAGGATGCGTACCAGATGGCTCTGAAAGCCGAAGAGAAGCTGAGATGCAAGCAAGGACAGTGAGGGCGAGGTAGGAGTCAGCCCAGAGGCCAGGTAGTTGCCCAGAAAGAATTTCAAAAACCCAAGGAGGAATGGAAGAGACCTCGGGGAAAAACGGAGAGAGGTGGAACCTCACAACAAAGGCAACAATATGTTGAGACGAGGAGGCAACATACCGAGCAGGGTGGCGGTTATGCAGATGCCAACGCTTTTCCTCGTACCCAAGGCAGAGGAAGAGGTCGAGGAGGAGTTATCACATGTTTTACATGTGGGAAAGATGGACAAAAAGCCGTGGATTGTCCAGATAGGAATATGGACAGAGGAGAAGCTCACATCACCAAGGCGCAGAGGCGTGATGTTGAGGATGAAGACACCAGAAGTGGGAAGTCACTGATGGTACACAAAGTTCTGTTGAAAACTGAGAAAGAGGTGGAGGACATAGCTCAGAGAACCAGACTATTCAGAACGACTTGCAAGACCAAGGGCTGGAAATGCAAGGTCATCGTGGATAGTGGAAGCACCGATAATCTCGTTTCGACCGAGATGGTGGAAAAGCTGGAGCTGGAAACGACCAATCACCCAAGTCCATACAAAGTGTCATGGCTGTAGAAAGGACACCAGGTAAGTGTTACAAAACAATGCCTGGTTGAATTTAAAATGGGTGAATATAGAGATAAAATTCTGTGTGATGTCATTCCCATAGATGTCTGTCATGTATTATTGGGTAGACCATGGCAGTATGACCAAAATGTGGTTCATGATGGGAGAACAAACACATACACCTTGGAGAAGGATGGGAAAACACACACATTGCTTCCGAAGAAGGATGTGGAAGTGAAACCAGAAGTGAGTAGTATTATACTTCTCATGAGTGGGAAAGAGCTTCTCACAGAGATAGAGAAAAATGAAGATCCACAATTCTTCATTGTCAGGAAGCCGAGAATTGTCCTGACAAGCACAAGAGTGGACGACTTGCTAGAGGAGATTCAGGAACTACTGGGAGAGTTCGCTGATATCATCGTGGATGAACTACCTCGTTCGTTGTCGCCGATGCGGAGTGTGAGTCATCACATCGACCTCATGCCCGGGGCAAGTTTGCCGAATAAATCCACGTACAGGTTGACACCTTAGGAGAACGAGGAAGTCAAAAGGTAGGTACAGGATCTGTTGGACAAGGGACTGGTCAGAGAGAGTCTAAGTCCGTGTGTTGTTCCGACAGTGCTAAGTCCGAATAAGGATGGAGGCTGGAGGATGTATATAGACTCCAGGGCGATAAACAAGATCACCATCAGGTACAAATTTCCACTGCCGAGAATGGATGACTTGATGGATTGCCTGAGTGGGGCAAACTATTTTTCAAAGATTGATCTCAAGAGCGGATATCACTAGATCTGGATGAGAGAAAGAGATGAATGGAAGACAACATTCAAGACAAACGAGGGTTTGTACGAATGGTTGGTCATGCCGTTTGATTTGATAAACGCGCCGAGCACTTTTATGAGGCTGATGAATGAAGTCTTGCGGGAATTCACTGGCAAATTTTTCGTTGTATACCTGGATGACATACTAATTTTCAACAAGACTAAGGCTGAACACATGAGACATTTAGCCATTGTGATGAGGAAGCTACAACAGGAGAAGTTGTTGATTAATTTGAAGAAGTGCTCATTCATGCAGACAGAACTCATTTATCTGGGTTTTGTAATTTCAGCTAATGAATTGAAGATGGATCCTGAGAAGGTAGAAGTGATCAAGAATTGGCCATCGCCGAGGAATGTTTTCGAGGTGAGGATTTTTCATGGTTTGGCTAGTTTTTACAGGAAATTCATTCGGAATTTTAGTGGAATTAGCGCAGCGATGATGGACACCGTGAATAAATGACATAAGGTTTTTCATTGGACAACAGAGGCTGAGAGGAGCTTCAATCTGTTGAAGCGAAAGATAACAGAGCAACCAATTCTGGTGTTGCCTGACTTTCAGAAAACATTTCAGGTGAAGTGTGACGCGAGTGGATATGCTATTGGAGGGGTCCTGAGTCAGGATGACAGACCTGTGGCATATTACAATGAGAAGTTGGATGATGCAAAGCTAAAATACTCCACATATGACAAAGAGTTCTATGCCATTATATAGGCATTGAAAAAGTGGAGGCATTACTTGATACCCAAGGAATTTATGCTGTACAGTGACAATCATGCATTGCAATTTGTAAGTCAATAGGAGAAGTTGAACCAGAAGCATGCAAAGTGGGTAGAGTACATGCAGAATTTCACATTCATGATTAAGGACATTTCAGGAACTGCTAACAAAGTGGCTGATGCTTTGAGCAGGAAATGTTTGTTGTTGCAGGAGTTCAGAGTCAAAACCTTGGGTTTTGAAAACCTCAAAGATATGTATGCAGGTGATGCAAATTTTGGGGAAGCATATGAAGTAGCTGAGAATCCAGTTCTCAAGGATCGGAGTCCGTGGCTGGAATATATGATCCAGGAAGGATTGTTGTTCAAAGGCAATCAACTATGTATTTCGAATTGCTCCATGAGGGAGAATTTGGTGAAAGAAAAGCACAACGGAGGATTAGCAGGTCATTTTGGGCATGATAAAACATTCGCCAAGTTGAGCGAATCATATTATTGGCCGGGGATGCCCACTGATGTTAAGAATTTTGTTGACAGGTGTCGGGTATGTCAACATTCAAAGGGCCGAAAGTAGAATACAGGTTTTTACCAGCCATTACCCATACCTAAGAGGCCATGGGAGGCAATCAGTATGGATTTTATGTTGGGTTTTCCGAGGACGCAAAGGGGAGTTTATTCCATCTTCGTGGTGGTAGATAGGTTCTCGAAGATGGCACATTTTATTCCATGTCAGAAGACCAGCGATGCGACCCACATCGCAAAATTATTTTTCAAAGAGATTGTGTGACTGCATGGATTGCCGAGAAGCATAGTCTCAGACAGGGATACAAAGTTCATAGGTCATTTTTGGAGGATTCTATGGAAGAAGCTGGGAACTAATTTGGCATTTAGTTCGACGTATCATCCACAGATAGATGGCCAAACAGAGGTGGTGAATAGGAGTCTGGGGGATTTATTGAGAAGCTTGGTGACAGAACACCACAGCAGTTGGGACCAGATATTACCATAGGTAGAATTTGCTTACAATGACTCTGTGAATAGGAGTACAGGGAAGAGTCCATTCAAGATTTTATATGGGATGCAGCCAAGGGGAGTTTTTGAGCTCAGAGAGTCAGGACAGGCTGAAACTAGCAGCGCGCATGCTGAAGAATTTGCTGAAGCGATGGAGGAACTTCACACGCAGGTGAAGCAGCGACTGTAAACATAGAATCAAGAGTATAAGCACAGAGCTGATCAGCGGAAGAGACAACTTCAGTTTGAAGTTGGTGATATCGTTCTAGCGCACTTGAGGGGACATACAACAAGCTCAAGATGAAGAAAATTTGGCCATGCAAAGTCTTGAAGAAGTTCGGGGAGAATGCATATGAAATTGAGTTGCCAGAGGGCATCGGGATATCTCCGATTTTCAATATTTTGGATTTATACCCCTACAGGGTTGATGAAGAAGTAGAGGCTGGAGTTTAGGAACCAATGGTCCAGTGGCAGAAGCAGATGCCGACAGCAGAAAATCCGCAGATGGAGTTCATACTAGACAAGCGATTGAGCAAGAAAACGCGGCGGAAGCAGTATTTTGAATACCTGGTAAAATGGAAGAACCACCCAGTGGAGGATGCCAGCTGGGAGACTAAGGCAGTGATACAGAAGCATGGGCAGACCATGCAGGAGCTCATGGACAGGAGCCCATGAAATCTTTCGAGCCGAGGAGTATGATGCAGGAGCATCACTCACTCATCAAGCGAGCCAGCGCGTGGAGCAAAGACAGTTGGACAAGCCAACAAACTTCTTTTTGAATTTTACTTTGATAGTTGTTGTGCCAAGCATTAATGAGCTAATGTAATGAAGTGCACTTGTATTGTATTATAGATAGGAAGGCATTTATTAGATTTAATGCTGTTAGATAGGAATTGATTGTAGATTTGATAGTTGCAGATTTCGAGAGGGCAAACGGAATATAGGCACCCTCCTTTGTACATTGTATTATTATTCAGAATTATTCATTCAGGAGCAAGAAAGAGCAGAGCAGAGAACCTGTGAAGAACACCCATGTACAGATTGAATTAATAGAAGGAAGTCTTTGATTCAACTTCATGGTTTGTGTTGTTTCTCTGTGTTGATATTATGCTCATGTATGTTTGCTTTCTGTCATGCGTTTTCTTTGATATGCTGTGTATGTGGTTTCATAGTTGATTTGGAATCTGTGAGAGAGAGGAGAATGAGTTTCAATTGTTTCTCTGTTTGAGCCAAGATATTCCTGCATAGAGTGTAGTCGAATTCATCCGCATAGAGTGCGTTGATGAGGCCAGACAGTTAAACTCTCATTCTCATCTACCCAGAAGTCGAGTTGGGTTGAGGAAGCGTGCAAGAGAAGTGTAGGCCAAGGATGGAGTCTCAACAGTTAGTCTGAGAAAAGGAAGGTGTGGGACTACTGTTGCATAAAGTGCACAGGGTCTAAAAATACTCAACACTTCGAGAGTTGTTGAGGCCGAGTATCAGGGCGTGTGCAGAATCTATGAAGGAGTCAGAGGGACCAAGCTTAGGAGGGATAGTTTCGTTGTGAATGTCATAGGAACAGACCCAGGTGAGATTTGAACTAAGAGAAGCCTTGGAGCAGGAGAAATTCCCAAGGGGAAGAATTGATGCACAGAGATCGCAAGAGGAACTCGTGAAATCCCACTGACCGTTAGATCTGAGAAGAGCTGCGTGGGAGCTAACCCGTAGGCACAGGAAGGGTCAAAGCCATCGGGATTCGGCGTTAAGTGTTTGGAGAGACAAGAGTTGCATGCACGTTGAAATCGCGATTAGCGATTTCCCGAATTAATCGGGGCCGTCGATTGTGGAAAGGACAGGTGGCATAAGATCCCGGGGAGTCAGGGTTTGGCACTTCGGCGTTTTCAAAGTCGAAAAACCCACGGAGAAATAACAAAACCCTGAATTGCGAAGGGTCCCACTGTCAGAGTGGGGAATTTGACACGTGGCATCGGGGTTCGGGGATCGGGACTTGGTAGGTCCTGTAAAACAGTGCTGCAGAAATCGCGAACTCCCGATTGGCAATTTCTCGAGTTCACAGGTGTGTGGGGTCCAAGTGACGGCAGCAAGGACACGTGCCATCGGAGATTGGGGTTCGGGGTTTTGTGTTGCAAGTAAAACTCGACATCAGTTTTGCCGATTTCCCGAGAGGGAAAATCCTGAAAGAAAGGAAATGTTGATCGTTGACTCGCTAACTCATATCAGACTTCGGAGAATCGTGAGGTGAGAGACCTACGATCATGGAATTCACGATATAGCGAAACCCAATTTCCCGATACGCGAAGGTGAGATTGCCGAGGAGAACTGTGGGTAGGAGAACTCCCAAGAGGAGTTGGAAGAGTTCTTTAACTCTTCGGGGTGAGTTTAGAGAAGGTCCTAGTGGAAGCGGCTACTGCTGAGAGCGGTTGCATCAATGGACTACCTTCCCAGTCCAACCCACAAATTTAAATTCCAAACCTTTTGAAACCCATAGATTTGCCCATTGTTTGATCTTACTGAATATCCTATTGTGACATATATTCGAGAGATCCAACTCAGGTTGGAAGGGGAAACTTCCAATCAAAAGTGGTTTGAGGTTATCTCATGATTTACTTGCATGCAACCCAAGTCAAGTTCTGAGTGATAACATATTATTTCATTTAAAATTTGTTGAGGCTCAACTCTATTACAGCCTAAATTCGACTCTTGCAACAACATTTTTTGGCGCCACTGTCGGGGATGGAGGAACAAAGCTATCTTCCTTGGGATACGACAAAAATTTTAGATCTATTCCTTGATGGTGAACAAGGGATAGGAATTCAATTGGTTGTGATCATTCACCTGGAAATTCCTTGGTTCGAAGACTCTACATGATTCATTGGCAACTCCACTGGTCTCAAAATGTCGAATTCGTTCACTGCTCGGATTTCTGTGAGGTTTGATCCTCTGGACTTTACAAATTTTTATGGTTTTCCAAACACTTTTCTGGACATTAAAATTTGGGAAGATGTCCTTCCTAAATTTGGAGGATATGCGGATGACAATCCTGCTCAACACTTGTTCAAATTCCATAATCTCATGGATGAATTAAATGTACATCATGAACGCGTCCTCATGAAATTGTTTATGTTTTTCGTTGGAAAGAGATGCTAGACTCTAGTACAAATCTTTACCCCATTCCAATATTCCTTCATTGAAATATTTTCACACACTTTTTCATCAATATTGTAAGAGGATCTATTCAGCTGAAATACTTTTTGAAGATTGTTGTAATATACAATTCATAAGGCAAAAAAATCAAACAAATCTTCTTGAAGAGGAGGAAGGAATAACAAAAATTTCTCAAGTCGATGAAGATAATCAGTATGAAGAAGAGTTGGCTGATAAAGAAGCAGGATATGATAGCTCTTGTGATCATATTCAAGAAGAAGATATTCAACATCATGGTCAATCTACAGAAGAGAAAGGGAATAATTGTTGTTTTATCCAGAAAATACAGACACCACCTTCCCCTTTGAATGAAGAAGAAATAGATATGCTCTTGTATAGTCATGTTGTAGCCCATGCTTACACACATTTGCAGTGTTCACACAGTCTCGGATATGAGAGTCAGACTTCTTCCATTTTTGAAAATGTAAATATGATTTTAAATAATGACAGTCATGTGTTTGATGAAACTTTACAGGAAGATAATGAACCCATTTATGATAATGATTTCCAGCCAGGAAATCAGCTTGTAAGCCCTGTTTTGTTTCATGAAGAGGATAGGGTTGTCACATTTAATAGTCTTGAAGGAAGTTTATTGTTCAAGGATGCTTTAGACTATGATTTGGAGGAGTATGAATATGAGATAAACATCATGCCAGAGAAAGAACCAGAATCACCCATGCTTGAGGAATCCACAATTGATATTCCAAGCATTTGTTTGACCAATGACACTCCTGAGTTATCTGTTGAACCTAAATATGATGAGTACACCGATGATTATAATATTGTTTCTATAGAACAATTTTCTCCAGGATTTTCATGGAGGAATGACGGTCTTCAGAAAAATGCCATATCAGATGAACGATGTTTGGATATCCTCTTTGAGGATGATCCTGAGCAAAATAAATTGGAGCACATAGTAGTCTTTAATGAAGCCTGTTATTTAAAACCTCAGGACCATGCATTTTTTCATGATCCTTTTGTTGACCTTTTAGATTCATTTAATGGAGGAGTATGCTATGTCATGGATATTTTATTACAGGAATTGAGGAAAATTTTGAACATTCATGATCAACAACATGTCAGATGGAATTTATCAGTTTCCTTTTTCAACCTACTCAAAGAAAGTGTGAGCAGATTTCAAATAAGGAGACAGTTATTGGATTGGCTTCACTGGTATTTTTGTATCATTTGATTCAGTGGGACTTTTTCAGTAGTTAGAGTAGGTGATGTATATAAATAAGCTTGAATTTGAGCATTAGAGTACAGTGGTGGTTTTCAGTGTGTTTCCAGTTCAGTTTGGAATACAGTATGGTTTTGTTTTAAGGCATTAAGACTCCATAGCCCAATGAATGCATAAGCGGTTTTTTGTTTTGGAAAGGTGTAAGTAAAGTGACAGGGTTCAGAGTTTGTTAAGGATGATTTCAGGTCGCCCAATGGATGAACGCACGTGGTATACTGTTCTTGGCACTTTATAGGAAAGCACCATCCCTAGATGGAGCCTATGTTGGAACAAATATTGAAAATTTCTAAACTTAGTGTCTTTTGCCAAAATTTATTTCAGTTGTGCCAGTTAGTTTTAGAACGTTGTCTCCTGGAATAAGCTTGTGTACCCATTAAGTCCTTACTCCATTCGGAGCAAACCTTTCCACTGCAGTAAAAAATCCAAACCTATCATCATTTTCACCGAACTTCTCTATCGTCAAAACCTCAAAGCTTTAAAGTTTCCCAAGGTCTCCTATTGGTCTTAGCTCGCAATTCCTCGATTGTAGAAATAAGTCTAAAGTGTCAAATTGCAAACCAAAATACAAAGTTTTGTTTTTTATATTATTTTAAAATTATTTTATATAATTTTAAATTGATATTTTAGAGTTTGGTAAAAAAGAGAAAATTGTCGATTTAGCCAAACCTTTGAAACTTTTATATAAGTTATTGGGTCAACTACTCTTCACGTCCCTATCTCCCAACTATCCACCGAAATCCATACGCATACCAAGTCATAAGACAACTCATGCAAATCTCTAAGGAGAGAATTCATGAGGAGGCCCGAAAGCGTGGAATATGTTCCAAGAAAATTGCTATAATAGGGTTATATGTAAAAGATGAGTTCTATTTCAGGGATTTGGTCATCGGGGATTTGGCGACGTATAGATTTTAATAACCACTACTCCATTTCCCCAAAGCCTGAAGGCCCGAAATGGGGGTTCCAGCCTTACGCATCAAAACACTAATGGGTTAAAAGTTCCAACTGTAAAATGAAAATGCCCTCCGTCAAAACAAAAAACTACCTTAGAAAAACTCAATTTTCTCAGCCATGGAGAGGTCATTTTACACGCTCAAATAGTCAATTGACATATAGAAGTCATAATATTTCTAATGGTACCTTCAGATCTTCATTTTAATCTTGGGAAGGAAACCAAAAGTTCCCCGCAAGATGGTGTTGAATTTTTGTGCAGAGATGGCCCAGAAATGTAGGAACACACCCAGATTTCGGTAAGAGTACTACCTGATCGTTTTTTAGGACTCCTAGTTCACTGTGGTTGAATATATACTGATTGTTACCTAAGGAAAGGTCGATTTAATTGTTTAAGTACTCATCAAGAGCTCAAACCTCATTTTCAGGATTTCGGTTTCATTTTCCAGATTTTAGGGTTTGAGTCATGAGACACTTGTATTCTTTACGAAACGATATGTTTTTAGTTATTCAAAAGGGAGTAGGGATCTATATTATTGTATATTATTGAGGAAGAAAAGAGGGGGAAGTAAGCATGGGAGTAGTACTCCTGGGACTATAATCTTTTGCTTTCATGTTTAATAAAAGATTGCAGAGCCATTTTTAATCTACAACAGAGATTCTTGTGATGTTATTTGCAGAGTTCATTCATTTGCTTAGTTTTCATATCATTCAGTTCGATTTCATCTCCATTTTTCTTCTAGATTTGTAACTATTTTATGCTGCAGAATTCATCATTATATTATATGCTCTATTGTAGGATTGGTTATAGATTGTTTCTTGTTGGGAACTGAAGGCCCATAAATCATCCTTTGTTAGATGCTCTGTCCCTACAATTTATTTCCACTAATTTGTATAAACAATTCACTCTTTGTTAAGTGTTCTTCATATGTTGATTCATTTTCTCTCTATTTATGTTATCGCACATTTATAAATCTTTCTCTCTGTAAGTAGTTTCTACCTCGCCTCTGTTCCCTGGATTTCCATTGCCGAAACACTCTTATTATTTGCATGATCATTTGACCCCATTCCCAATGGGCTACCTTCCTCGTCCAACCCACAAATTTAAATTCCAAACCTTTTGAAACCCACAGATCTGCCCATTGTTCGAGCTTATTGAATATCTTATT
>ML798423.1:222250-236635 GCA_009831015.1 Picea engelmannii
ATGACAACTCATTGATCCATCTTCATCTATGCATTCTCATCAAGGACAATACATATTATATTACATCAATCATCAATAAATCAATCCTTTGACATCAATCAATCACTTGACATCAATAAATGACATCAATCAATCAAACCATTAGCATCAATGACAACATGATCCAACAGCTGAAACACCACTGTTCAACAATTTTCTATATTTTCTCCATTGTCGAAACACCACTGTCCAACAATTTCTCCCCTTTTCCATACTACTGAAACACCACTGCCTCAACAGTATTCTGTAACATCACTCTTCAACGAACATTTCTCTATTCTTTCCCTGTTGCTGAAACACCAACTTTTCAGCATTATCTGTCAATAAGCTTTTGTGCTCTCAGACTACATTTTGTCCTTCCAGTAAATAAATCCTTGATACAATTCCTCTAAAAATCAAAAGTCTCCTCCACGGCCACTGCAAAACTGTTATGGATAGGCACTATATTTTGTTTGAAGTACGAATCAAAAGGTAAAGGCGAGGTATGTAAATTTTATACGTAAATACAATTAAGCTATAGTTAAAGAGAAGATTCCAACTCATTATTACCACTCATGTAAAATCATTATTAGCCACACTTCCGGGGGGGGGGGGGGGATATCAAACTTTTATACCATCATTTCACATGAATCAACCACCGTCATTCCTTTTTACCATTCTTTCATTTGTTTCACCACCATTTTCATGCCTTCACTCGAAAAACTCACTCTGCACAGAAGCAGTTACTTGACTCTTTGATGGTGTATTTTACTGAGATGTTAGCTATGGGAGGCCCTGTTATACGGTATGAACCCGCCATGAAAACCCTATTAGAACTGTATCCAGAAGCCTATCAAATTTTTCTGCAGGCAGGATGGCTCGATTATTTTCATAGGCTCCAGGGATTTGATCAACAACAAATTCTGCAATTTCCTTGAAATCTCCAAGAAGATCATTCCATTGTTCAAGGAGTTCGGATTTCAATTATAGAAGAGGATATAGCGCAGGTTTCAAGTCTCCCTACCAATGGAATTCGCTTGTTGAGCCGCAAACATATCATCCTTAATGCCGAACAGGATTTCCTCTTGCCAGGAGAACAAATTGAACCTAAAGGTTGGGGTGTCTGACTCAGCTTGTTGCCGCCTCCATGGCCGAAAGTTGCAAAGTTTGTCAAGCACTACCTTACCTATGAAGGCCGATACCAGGTAGTCTACCAGCATGATTTTGTCCTATTGTCTCATTTACGACATGCTAGATTGGTGAACATTCCTTATTATCTACTCAGATGTCTTAAAAATATGTCGCACTACTGTAATAAGGCTAAAGATCCTGCCCTTTCACTCACCCATCACCTTATCGTTCAAATACTTATCCAAAAGGGTTTTTCCCAACAAAACTCTCCACTAAACAACCCACCCATAGATACCCAAGAAGCTGTTGAAATTCCTAAAAATATTCAGGAACAACAACCACAAAACCCTCCAGACCCTCCGAAAATACCTAACAGTCTGCCTGCAGACCCAATCAATCCAATTAACCCCCCTACCATACCAAGCCCACCCCACATTTTATCGAAATCATCCACTCCTTCCCTTCATATTCTTAGCGATGATTCTGAACCAAACAATTCTCCCTGTCCCATCATTGAGGAAAATCCCCCACGTAAACGAAAGAAAATTCCTTTCTTTCTGCCCTTTTTACAAAGAAAATGAACAAGAGCCTCAACAAGGGCAACCACTACTGCCACTACCCTAAACCCCCAACCCATCCGACTAATACCCCGTACACCTCCAACCTCCCAAATGCTGGAATCTTTACCTAGTCCACCCACAAGCACTGAAACACAAGAACCAGAGGCCCAGTGGGTTGCGACATCATCCGTTTCAAATTTAGTAGCTGAAACACAAGAACCAGCTACTCATCAAGTAGCTAAAACACAAGAACCAACTACTCATCAAGTAGATGAAACATAAGAACCAACTACCCATTTAGTAGCTGAAACACAAGAACCAGCTACTCATTCAGTAGTTGAAACACAAGAATCAGCTATAGCTGTCACACAAGAACCAGCTACAGCTGAAACACAAGAACCAACTATTGATATTGTTACTGAGACATAGGAATCAGATGCCCAGGGTGCTGCAACATTACTTTCTTTACATCAAAAAGTTGAAACATAAGAATCAACTACTGATCCTGTAGCTGCTCCAAAAGAACCAGCTAGTGCGGCTGTGACTGCTACACAAGAACCAGTCACCCCTCAACCAGAACCAACAATGGCCTCTGTCTTACAAGAAAATGAGTTCGTAAGGTCTGAAATGGAAGCCTACAAGCAAGAGCTAGCCATGGCAAAGGAATCCTATGAGAAGGAACTTAAATTGTACACCCTAGCTCGCATAGTGACCATGTCAGAGGGAACTACAACAGAGAATCTGTGTAGAGAATATATGTGCAGTCAATGTGGGGACATCTACTATCAAGCATGCTACAAAGTAATTCAAATTCCAATGCCAGGAGCTCCCCCTGCACCTTCTAATTTTGCAGTCAAAGAAGAACACCCTATTGTTACATAAGAACCAGCAGGACCTTCCAAAATTAAAACTGAACCCTGGCCTACAACAAATGTCAAATCTGAAACCCCTGCTTTTGTTAATAAATATATAAAAACATTTCCTATTGATGAATCTACCCCTCCCAGCCAGATCAATACCCACACCTTTATGGAACAAGCCACTCAGACCCTACCCCAACCTAATACTTGCAACGCTGAAACACAAACTCAGCCATAGGATGAGCAGGCAATAATAGACAAATGGAAAAAAGAGTCTGATATTACACAGGCCAAAAACCTGTAGGAACACAGACAAATCTGGATAAACCATATCTATTCAAACTGGGAAGCTTTGGAGAAAACACGCCAGGAATCCCATGCCTATAAGAAATAGAATAAAGATATTAAAGGCAGATTGCTCCTGATATTTGACTTGGCACAAAAGTTGTTGGCTACAAGGAAACCATCTTGCAATTACTCTTTGTTGCTCATGGAACGACTTACATTGTTTCAGATTAAATCAATCAAAGAAGGCAGACCCCATGCAGTGTTAAATCCAGTAGATTTTGTTAAAACTTTTGCAGAAGCCTTTGATATGGATCAACACCTCCTCTGTGAGGCATATTTCCATAATGAGGCCATCCTTGAGAACCGATAGCTTAACCTTAACCCTCTTGTCCATGACATCTAGATTCGGGCACTCACCTCCTTCCTTAATAATCAGATTATATGGCAAGATGACTTCCTAGCTACCAAGTATAACAAGGACAACCGCCTTCTCTGGATACGTCCAGAACCACAAAATGTTGCCACCTTTGTTACAGAGTATTATCATTTTTTGAAGAAACCAGGGATGACTCAACACATTCAGCAAATACAGACAACAGTGCTTCAGGATTGTCAACAGTTCATTAAATCCATAGAGGTTGCTACCCTACAGGCAAACAACATGTTTTGGCAACAATATACTAAGAAAAGACAGGAACACAATCCTTTTAGCCCCACTAATCTTGAGATAGCAATCTCTAGGGTATCAAGTGTTACACATCAAAATCACTCAACTGGATAAGTGTCGCATATTGCCTCTCACTTGTCGCAAGTGTCGCAAGTTGGATATAGAGTGTCGTGAATGTTGTTGAATCATGTTATCACAACAACGACACTAAAGAGGCACTTGAAACATCTTATATACTTGGTTTGAAGGAAGAAACTGGTTCACTGGAGTCAAACATCTCTTAACACCTAAGAGGGCTTCTAAATCAAGAGTTTGGAAGGGGAACACTCCCCTAAAACTGCCTGAGGAGCGTCGGCGCCCTTCTACCATGCCTCAGAAGCGTTATAACGCTTCTCCACCCCTTTGTAGAAGCGCTGCTTAGATTTGAAGCACTGGCGCTTCTCTTGACTTGTTCAGGAGCGTTCTAACGTGCTGATGCCCCTTCTAAGGGAGCGCTCTCCATTCTGGGTAAATTGTTAGCCCGGTGAGAAGAATAAGGGGAGAATCATTCGAATTTAGGAGGCGTTTTGAGCTCGAATTCTTGGTTTTGTCAAAAGATCTCTGATCCAAGGAGGAGGTTATCAACTGGTTCTAAACATAACTCAAGTGGTTAGGCTCCTCCCAACCTATATAAGCAAGCTCTATGGTGGTAGGGAGGAAATCATACCAAACTTATGGTCTCATTAGTGAGGAGGAAGAACTGAATATGTGAAACTTATGATCTTGGAGGAAACTTGCAGTCAGCCAAAGGAGAGCAATCATTGAAGTTGATGTCATCCAGGTTGTGGATCGTTTAGGCAACGGTTAGACGAAGAGGACTTGACGAAGCTGTCGCATTCGCATCTATGATTGTAAGTACTGATGTCGTTATTCTCATCAATATGACACGCTTGGACTGTTTCTTTCTAGTTTGTGTCTGATGTTACATGAACTTATCATTCAGTGATAGATCTGTTTTCAAGATAATGTCAATAGAGTAGGAAGTGGTCGTATCTTGTTTTGTCCACAGACCTCAGCGAGGAACAAAGGATTGGAGCGCAACTCGGAGCGTGCAGGGACAAGCGTCGGTTAAGAGGTACTTCTGTTACTCTCCCTTCTCATGCATTAGGCTTAGATAGATTCGAAAGAAATTTAGTGTCCATGATAAGAACTTTTCTGTCTAGGGTTAAGGTCAAGCCTTAGAGGTCGATCTACTTGTCCACAGGCAGATTTTCCTACAACATCAAGTGTGTTCACCAATGTGCTGAAAGCTGGATAGGGTATCAGTTTCATTTTCCTATCCTCTGGATGCCAGCAGAGAAATATAAATTTCATTATAAGTTGCCCAAGAAGGCCAAAATAACATCTTGGCAAAGGTTACAATGTGTTCAAGGGTTCAGAGCTCCAACAGACAGCACTTTCCACAGCTACTGCTTAAGTAACTTGCACACTCAGAGTCGGTATCCAGATTCTGATTCAGATTGAAGTTGCCTGAGGACATGCAACATTTTAAGTTGGGGGGGTGTTAGGACCCTACAATGTACCTTTTTTCTCACACCTTTTGCTACCATTACACCATTTTTCCACTCATATTTAAACTTATATTATCACCTTACCCTATCTCTCCAAAGATTAGCATTAAGGCCTGTTGCTGAAACAGTTAAAGCACGCAACCCCTGTGGCTGAAATAGTCTGTGGACTACGATGTTGAAACAAAAACTCACAAGAAAAAGTTATTACACTCTCCGTGATCTACGGTGCTAAAACAACAACTCACACAAAAGAAGCTGTTACAACCTCCGTGGTCTACGATGTTGAAACAACAACACAAAGTTGTTACATTGACCACAACAGCCGCACCTTGAGCCAAAATTAACCATCGCTACTACGTGACCACATGTTGAAATAGTCAGAATGAAAATCCCATTGCTGAAACAACCCACGATTTGCGATGCTGAAACAGCATACAACAACAGTAACGAGAAGACAAATAAAGAAGTTGTTACTCCAGCTGAAACAACAACACCCCACTCAACACCTTTTCAACTATTGTAATAACATTCTGTTGTGGGAGACTAGGATATCCTATTCTAGTATAGAGAGTCGATCTGACTAAGAATAGGACTCAGATGTACACATGTAATTGGATGATCAAATTGTATCGAGGGGATTCTCCTCTTTAAATAAGAGGAAATCATCATTAGAGAGGATCTTCTTTTTAGCTAAGAAAGGATTTTACAGAGAAGGGCGTGTTTTACTTTAGATTGTAATATGATACAGTTAACAGATGAATAAAAGATTGTTCTGAGCATTTCTCTCTATTTCCTTTCGTTTCAGGGGAATCTTGTGAGAAGGGAGGGCCCACCTTCTTCACAAGATTCACCCATTAGCTTTGTAGTATGTTAGTGTTATTTCTGTTCATGCCTTGATTAAATTCTGTTTTGCTGAAACACTACTTTACTGAACTCTGTTGTGCTGAAACTCTGCTTTTCTGGTTGTTACATTGTTTTCATATAATTCATGCTTGGGTAGCTGTTGATCATTCTAGTTAGCAATCTTGTTTGGTGAATTTATGAAAGCGTGATAATCAGGGACAGGTGTTGAAGGTTCCTGCTTGGGGAATAGGGTCCTGTTCTTTGTTAAGAGATAGTTAGTCTTCAGTGTGTGTCAATCATTTCAATTAGCAATCAGTCTATGAAAGTGTGACGATCAGAAACAGGAGCTGAAGATTCCTGCTTGGGAATAAGGTCTTGTTCTCTGTTAAGAGTTAGTTAGCCTTCAGTGTGTGTCAATCATTTTAGTTAGCAATGAGTTCATAAAAGTGTGATGATCAGAAACAGGTGCTGAAGATTCCTACTTGGGGAATAGGGTCTTGTTCTCTGTTATAGAGTAGCTAGTCTTTCCTTTTGTAGTATCATGAAAATATTTCTTTCTTAAGTTGTTATTTCTTAATGTAATCCAGGATTCTTTGGACAATTACTTCTTTAAACATTGAACTCTGCAATAGGTAGATTACTTTCCTGTAATTCAAGTTAGAACTTCATTTTKTTCAAGCCAAGGTGTGATTAATATATTTTTACTACAACTCTAGGTTTCTTTTGAGATTGAGCATATATAGTGTGTGATTACCTTTGAAATAAACAGACTTCCCTGGGTTGACAATTTATGTAGCACTTGATTGTTTAGTTAAATAAGCAATTACAGTGACCAACAACATTAAAATTTGGGAAGATGTCCTTCGTAAATTTGGAGGATATGAGAATGACAATACTGCTCAACACTTGTTCGAGTTCCATAATCTCATGGATGAATTAAATGTAAATCATGAATATGTAATCATAAAACTTTTTATGTTTTCATTGGAAAGAGATGCTAGACTCTGGTACAAATCTTTACCCCATTCCAGTTTTCCTTCATTGAAAGATTTTCACACACTTTTTCATCAATATTGTAAGAGGATCTATTTAGCCAAAATAATTTTTGAAGATTGTTGTAATATAGAATTCAAAAGACAAAAAGATCAAACAAATCTTCTTGAAGATGAGGAAGGAATAACAAAAATTTCTCAAGTCGATGCAGATAATCAGTATGAAGAAGAGTTGGCTGATAAAGAAGCAGTATATGATAACTCTTGTGATCATATTAAAGACAAATATATTCAGCATCATGGTCAACCTGCAAAAGAGAAAGGGAATAATTGTTGTTTTATCCAAAAAATACAGAGACCACCTTCCCTTTTGACTAAAGAAGAAATAGATCTATTCCTGTATAATCATGTTACAGCCCCTGCTTACACATATTTGTAGTGTTCACACAATCCCATATATGACAGTCAAACTTCTTCCATTTTTGAAAATGTAAATCTGATTTTAAATAATGGCATTCATGTGTTTGATGAAACTTTACAGGAAGATAATGAACCCATTTATGATGATGATTTCTATCTAGGAAATCAGCTTATAATCCCTGTTTTGTTTCATAAAGAGGATAGGGATGTCACATTTAATAGTCTTGAAAGAAGTTTGTTGTTCAAGGATGCTTTAGACTGTGATTTGGAGGAGTATGAATCTGTGATAGACATAAGTAGACAATTATTGGATTGGCTTCACTGGTATTTTTTTTTCATTTAATTCAGTGGGAATTTTTCAGTAGTTAGAGTAGGTGATGTATATAAATAAGATTGAATTTGAGAATTAGAGTAAAGTAGTGGTTTTCAGTGTGTTTCCATTTCAGTTTGGATTCCAGTATGGTTTTGTTTTAAGGAATTACGACTCCATAGCCCAATGAATGCATAAGTGGTTTTTTGTTTCGGAAAGGTGCAAGTAAAGTGACAGGGTTCAGAGTTTAATAAGGATGATTTTAGGTCACCCAATGGATGAAGGAATGTGGTCTACTGTTCTTGGCGCTTTACAGGAAAGCACCATCCCTAGATGGAGCCTATGTTGGAACAAATATTGAAAATTTCTAAACTTAGTGTCTTTTGCCAAAATTTATGTTAGTTGCGCTAGTTAGTTTTAGAACCTTGTCGCCTGGCATAAGATTTTGTAACCATTAAGTCCTTATGCCATTCGGCGCAAACCTTTCCGCTGGAGTAAAAACTCCAAAACTATCATCATTTTTTCCGAACTTCTCTACCATCAAAATCTCAAAGATTTAAAGTTTCCCAAGGTCTCCTATTGGTATTAGTTCACAATTCCTCGATTGTCGAAATAAGCCTAAAGTGTCAAATTACAAACCAAACTACAAAGTTTTGTTTTTTATATTATTTTAAAATTATTTTATATAATTTTAAATTGATATTTTAGAGTTTGGTAAAAAAGAGAAAATTGTCGATTTAGCCAAACCTTTGCAACTTTTATATAAGTTATTGGGTCAACTACTCTTCATGTCCCTATCTCCCAACTATCCACCAAAATCCATATGCATACCAAGTCACAAGACAACTCATACAAATCTATAAGGAGAGAATTCACGAGGAGGCCCGAAAGAGTGCAATACATGCCAAGAAAATCACTATAATAGGGTTATATGTAAAAGCTGAGTTCTATTTCGAGGATTTGGTCATCGGGAATTTGGACGACGTAGAGATTTTAATAACCACTGCTCTGTTTCCCCAAATTACAAAGGCCCGAAATCGGGGTTCCAACCTTACTCATAAAACGCCGATGGGTTAAACATTCCAACTATAAACTGAAAACATCCTCCGTCAAAACAAAAATCTGCCTTAGAAAAACTCAATTCTCTCAGTCGTGGAGAGGTTGTTTTACACGCTCAAATAGTTGATTGACATATAGAAGTCATAATCTTTCCAATGGTACCTTAATATCTTCATTTGGATCTCGGGAAGGTAGCCAAAAGTGCCCCGCAAGATGGTGCTGCGTTTTTGTGCAGACATGGTCCAAAAATGTAGGAACGTGCCCATATTTTGGTGAGAGGACTGCCTGAGCCTTTTTTAGGACTGCCAGTTCACTGTGGTCGAATATCTACTGATTTTTACCTAAGGAAAGGTCGATTTAATTGTGTAAATACTCATCAAGATCTCAAACCTAATTTTTAGGATTTCGGTTGCATTTTCTAGATTTTTTGGTTTGAGTCATGAGATACTTGTCCTCTTTTCAAAACATTCTATTTTCAGTTATTTGAAAGGGGGCAGGGATCTATATTATTGTATCTTCTTGAGGAAGAAAATGGGGGGAAGAAAGCACAGGAGTAGTAATCCTAGGACTATAATCTTTTGCTTTCATGTTTAATAAAAGAGTACAGAGCCATTTTTAATCTACAATAGAGATTCTTGTGATGATATTTGCATATTTTGTTCACTTGCTTGGTTTTCATATCATTCAGTTTGATTTCATCGCTATTTTTCTTCTAGATTTGTAACTATTTTATGCTGCAGAATTTATCCTTATGTTAGATGCTCTTTTGCAGGACTGGTTATAGATTGTTTCTTGTTGGGAACTAAAGTCCCATAACTCATCCTTTGTTAGATGCTCTATCCCAATAGTTACTTTCCACTGATTTGTACAACAAATTCACTCTTTGTTAAGTGCTCTTTGTATATTGATTTGTTTTCTCTTTATTTATTTTATCGCACATTTATAAATTCTTCTCTCTGTAAGTAGTTTCAGCCTCGCCTCTGTTCCATGGATTTCCATTGTCGAAACACTCTTATTATTTGCATGATCATTTGACCCCATGCGCAATGGACTACCTTCCCGGTCCAACCCACAAATTTAAATTCCAAATCTTTTCAAACCCACAGATCTGCCCACTGTTCAAGCTTATTGAATATCCTATTGTGACATATATTCAAGAGATCCCTCTTGGGTTGGAAGGGGCAGCTTCCAATCAAAAGTGGTTCAAGGTTATCTTGAGATTTACTTGCATGCAACCCAAGTCAAGTTCCGAGTGATAACATATTATTTGATTTAAAATGTGCTAAGGCTTAGCTTTATTACAACCTAGAGTCGACTCTTGCGACAACACATCAAACCAAGTGTCTCACTGTCGGGAGCACTAGTCCTTTTTGTTAAAAAGAAAGACGAAACTCTAAGATTACACATTGATTATAGACAGTTAAATAGAACGACTGTTAAGAACAAATATCCCCTACCCAGAATCAATGATATGTTTGACCAAGTGGGAGGGGAAAAGATTTTTTCTAAGTTGTATTTAAGATCTGGTTATCACCAGTTAAGAATAAAGGATGAAGACAGAAGTGAAACAATGTTCAAAATAAGATATGGACATTATGAATTTGTGGTTATACCGTTTGGTCTCACTAACGCACCAACAACGTTTATGTGTTTAATGAATAACATATTTAGTCAATACCTGGATAAGTTTGTTTTGGTATTTATTGATGACATTCTAGTGTATTCGAAAATGGAATAAGAACATGAAGAACATCTAAGGATAGTATTGTAGACATTAAGAAAACACAAGATATATGAAAAATTTGACAAATGTATTTTTTAACAAAAGAAAATACAGTACCTAGGACATGTAATATGTGAAAAGGGTATTGTAGCCAACCCATAGAAGATGAGAGCCATCATGGAATGGCCTATCCCTAAATATGTAGTGGGCATCAGTTCATTCATTGGAATCATTGAGTGCTACCACAAATTTATAGAGGGATTCTATAAGATTGCATACCCTATCACATGTTGATTAAGGTTGGTTGTCATTGATGTCAACCCTTGAAGAAAGCCATGTAGCATAAAGGTTTGGGTAATGGAACCAATATTGTTTAATGTAAATATGACTCATTATCATTTTTTCATGGTTGATAAGAACTAAATATGGATGAACTCCAAAGTGGTCCCCTTATGGTGAAAGCCCTCACGGGAAGACACTTTGTGAAGTAAGAGAACCCATGCTTAATTGTGGAATAATGAGATGAAGGAAAGTGAATTTTTCAAGGAAAATATCCTAGATGGATAGTGCTTGTCATGTCATTTCTGGTGGTATGTGGAACGTTACATAATTCCTCACAGTTAGAGAGTTATGACCATGAGAAGTTGGAGACCCCAGGTTTGGGTAATGGACCCAAGTTTGTTTGATGGGTAACAGTATGATTTATGATATATTTTCAAATAATACTATTCTATATGGATATTACATGTCATTTCGTTTCTGGTGGTATGTAGAACGTCACATAACTCCTCACGGTTTGAGAGTTATGGCCTTACAAAGTTGGAGGACCCTCATATGTCATCTAGAAGCCCCAAAAGGTCAAAGTAATCAAAGTGATTTAAGAGATTTTAAAAGGTAAATAATAAATTGAAGTGATGAGTGTATTATAATTCAAAATGATTACAAAAAAATTATTTCAATAATAAATTTAATGGAGAAATTAGAAGTGGACCCAACCCTAAAATAAGGAAAGTGGGCCAAGTAACCTAGAAGATGTTTCTAAGGAATCTACTTGGAGAGTATAAATAAGAGGCAAGGCTCTCTCATTTGAATCACACTTGAGCATATTGAATATCTATAAGTGTCTAAGGTAACCAAATTATATCTAAGCCAAAATTCTGAGGAAAGTGAAGAAAAGAAGGCTGAAATGCAAGGAAGGATAAATTCTTTTGATGGTGCTTTCTAAGGTATGTTACTTACAGGTCATCTCACCATTTTTGCTATAACTTTTTTTCTATAATGATTCAGATCCTAAAATTTATACAAAGTGAGAAAAAATATCCAAGTATCTGTGGTAAAATAATTCATCTTGTGGGTCTTTGTATTTTGGGAGTTACACTCCGTGGAAAATAGGGTTTGTGGTCAGTCCTGAAACTAGTCAAAATTAGGTGTTTCAGGTAAAAACGTCATAACTTCTTCATAACAGATCAAAATTCAGTGAGACAAAATGTTTTGGTTAGGGTATAGTATGTAGTATTTTGTGTAATAGTTTTAGATCAATTCATCAAATATTTTGTGCGGGGCGCACTCTACAAGGTCGCTCTCTAGAATAAGCCAGAATTCAACAAGGTATGTCATTTTTGCAATAACTTTTTTTCTGAGAGGTTCCAAGTAGTGACACTTGGAGGAATTTCATAACACACATTGAAGAAATTTTTGTATCAGTTTCATATATTTATACGTTATAGGTTCAAAGTTATGATTACTTCAATTTAGGGTTGTTGACTAATCCAAAACTAGGCATGTGAGACTAAAGAAAAGTTTGATGAAAATGTTAGTCACTTGTTTTTAAAGTGAAGGAAGGTTTGTAGGAATGTGATCATATACACCAGGTCTATTACAGAGCTACAAATCAGATTTGGATGATGAAATTGATGAGGGCTTTCGGTTGTGGTACATGTTGAGTACATGGTTGAAACAAGTAGTTGATGAGTTGGCGCACATACATGAAGTGTATAGTTGATGATGTTGGTACATATTGATGAGTCATAGTTGATGAGTAGTTGACACATGATTGGTACATACTTTGTACATGGTTGGATGCACTTGTTTATGGTACAGGTTGATTACAGGTTGGTGCATGGTTGATGCACTTGTTTATTTTACAGGTTGATTACAAGTTGAGTTACAGGTTGATGCATGGTTGATGCATGGTTCAGATTTATTAGTACAGGTTTACAATGGTATATCTCATAGTGATAGTGTGAGAGTGGTTCCATCATTCTACTTCTACTTCAGGGTGGCAGGACGAGGCAAGGACAGGTGGTTGTAGCCACCTTCCAGTTGTATCCGGAGAACATTGGGGGTTGTAGCCTCCTTCTAGTAGTAGCCAGAGAATTGGGGAGTTGGAGCTTCCCTTAGGTTGTAGCCTGAGAAACTAGGGGGTTGGAGCCTCATTCCAGTTGCAGCTGGAAAACAAAGGAATTTGGTGCTTCCAATGAATGTAATTCTTCAAGACATATAAGAAAAAACATTTCGTGGTTTTCTCTTGATTTGGGTTTCCACGTAAAACACTGGTGTATTGTGTATGTGTTTGATTGTTTATTTCTTATTACTCATTATTGGATAATAATTCTACATTGATATAACATTTGAAGAAAAAGGATTATAATTATGTTATTATTGATTCACCCCCCCTCTCAGTAATCCAACAATTGGTATCAGAGCAGTTTCCTTCAGAAATCAGTTTAACCACTGAAAGGTAGATCATGGAGAGTACCAACTCATATAAAAATGGAATAGCACAGTTTGATGGAAAGAAGTATTCTTTTTGGAGCATAGGGATGAAGACATATATACAGGCACATGGATTTCAAGTTTGGCAATCAGTTGTAGATGGATACACAACACCAGCAGTTCCACCAACAAATGACAAAGTAGTGAAACTCAGTGAGAATAATTCCAAAGCCATAAATACACTTTTGAATGGTCTCAGTGATATGATATTCACCAAAGTTGCACATTGTAAATCTGTTAAAGAGATTTGGGACAAGCTTCGAAATATTTATGAAGGAGATTCAAAAGTCAAAGCAACAAAGCTTCAAATTTACAGAGGTCATTTTGAACAACTAAAAGTGAAGGAAGATGAAGATATCGTAGCCTACTTCTTACAAGTCGATGAAACAGTGAATGCAATCATAGGATTGGGAGAAGAAATTGAAGAATCTGTAATTGTTCAAAAGGTACTAAGATCTCTTCCTATGAGATTCAACCCTAAGATATCAGCACTAGAAGAAAGATTGGATCTAAACTCAATAAACATGGACGAATTGCATGGAATCTTCACATCATATGAGATGAGAACTGAAAAAGAAAATCCAGATGTAAAAGAATCAGCCTTCAAAGCATCCAAAAGATCAAAGCAAAAGAAAAAGGAACAAGAAGAATATAGCAGCAACAATGACATCTTGGAAGATGATGAAGAAGTGGCCAACTTCACCAAAAGACTGAACAAGGGAACCAGCGGTAGGTACAAAGGTAAGATTCCTTTAATTTGTTTTAATTGTGATGGTATTGGTCATTTTGCTAACAAATGTCCTCATAAGAAAAAGAGAAATGATGAAGGTTACTCAAAAGGAAGACAAACATATAAAGGTAAAATAATTATAAAGAAAGTTTTCAAGAAAAAACTTTTGCACCAAAGAAGACATCTCATCATCAGATGAAGATGAAGTCAGTGACAGTGAAACAGGGAGAGTTCTATTCATGGAAGTAGAAGACTCTGATAAAGAAGACTCTAAATAATAATATGAAGAAGCATATGAAGAATAAATTGAAGAGGTAGAAGTTGACTTCCGAGAAGAATTAATGAGTGCCATAGAATTTATCAGAAGAGAAAAGAAGAAAAACAAGAAACTACAAGCAGAACTAGATAAGAAAAAAGACACTCAAGAACTAGAACAAATGATCACAAAATTGAAGGTTC
>ML798423.1:246321-261162 GCA_009831015.1 Picea engelmannii
CCCTAAAATAAGGAAAGTGGGCCAAGTGACCTAGAAGATGTTTTTAAGGAAGCTACTTGGAGAGTATAAATAAGAGGAAAGGCTCTCTCATTTGAATCACACTTGAGCATATTGAATATCTATAGGTGTATGAGGTAACCAAATGATATTTAAGTCGAAATTCTGAGAAAAGTGAAGAAAAGAAGGCCGAAATGCAAGGAAGGATAAATTCTTTTGATGGTGCTTTCTAAGGTATGTTATTTACAGGCCATCTCACCATTTTTGCTATAACTTTTTTTCTATAATGATTCAGATATTGAAATTTCTATGCAAGTGAGAAACCATATCCAAGTATCTATGGTAAAAAAATCATCTTGTGGGTCGTTGTATTTTTGGAGTTACACTCCGTGGAACATGGGGTTTGTGGCTTGTCCTGAAACTAGTCAAAATCAGGTGTTTCAGGTAAAAACATCATAACTTCTTCATAATAGATCCAAATTCAGTGAGACCAAATGTGTTGGTTAGGGTAAAATATGTAGTATTCTTTGTAATAGTTTTAGATCAATTCATCAAATATTTTGTGCAGGGCACACTCGCAAGCTCTACAAGGTCGCTCTCTAGAATAAGCCAGAATTAAGCAAGGTATGTCATTTTTGCTATAACTCCTTTTCTGGGAGGTTCCAAGTAGTGAAACTTTGAGGAATTGCATAAAACACATTGAAGAACATTGTGTATCAGTTTCATATCTTTAAACATTACAGGCTCAAAGTTATGATTACTTCAAGTTAGGGTTGTTGACTAATCCAAAACTAGGCATGTGAGACTAAAGAAAAGTTTGATAAAAATGCTAGTCTCTTATTTTTAAAGTTAAGGAAGGTTTGCAGGAATGTGATCATATACACCAGTTATATTATAGAGCTAAAAATCATATTTGGATGATGAAATTGATGAGGGCTTTCAATTGTGGTACATGTTGAGTACATGGTTGAGACAAGTAGTTGATGAGTTGGCGCACATACATGAGGTGTATAGTTGATGACGTTGGTACATATTGATGAGTCATAGTTGATGAGTAGTTGACACATGATTGGTACATACTTTGTACATGGTTGGATGCACTTTTTTATGGTACAGGTTGATTACAAGTTGATGCATGGTTGATGCACTTGTTTATGGTACAGGTTGATTACAGGTTGAGGTACAGGTTGATGCATGGTTGATGCATGGTTCAGATTTATTGGTAAAGGTTTACAACAGTATATCTCACAATGATAGTGTGACAGTGGTTCCATCATTCTACTTCTACTTCAGGGTGGCAGGACGGGGCAAGGACAGGTGGTTGTAGCCACCTTCTGGTTGTACCCGGAGAACATTGGGGGTTGTAGCCTCCTTCTGGTAGTAGCCAGAGAATTGGGAGTTGGAGCATCCCTCAGGTTGTAGCCTGAGAAACTAGGGGGTTGGAGCCTCATTCCAGTTGCAGTTGGAAAAAAAAGGAAGTTGGTGCTTCCAATGAATGTAATTCTTCAAGACATATAAGAAAAATCATTTCGTGGTTTTTTCCTGATTTGGGTTTCCACGTAAAACACTGGTGTACTGTGTATGTGTTTAATTGTTTATTTCTTACTGCTCATTATTGGATAATAATTATACATTGATATAACATTTGAAGAAAAATGATTATAATTATGCTATTACTGATTCACCCCCCCTCTCAGTAATCCAACATCACATCCCCGCAGAAAAAGGGAACCAAGTTTATTTGGTCGCAAAAATGACAAGATAGTTTTAATAAGTTAAAAGAAATATTAACAACCGCATCTATTTAAATGGTAGAAGACCTGAATAAAGACTTCACAGTCTATGTGGATGTGAGAAAAGAGGGTTTGGGAGATGTCCTAACTCAAGAAGGGCACATTATTTGTTATGAGTCACGAAAACTAAAAGAACACGAACGAAACTACGTCACTCACGAATTGGAATTAGCAGTTGTAATCCATTCGTGAAAAAAGTGGCGACACTATATAATGGGCAAAAAATTTATGTTTCTAACTGATAACAGTGGTGTGAAATTCTTGTTTAGTCAACCAAATCTTAACGCGAGGCAAGCAAGATGGCGAGCCTTCTTGAGCGAATTCGATTTCGAGTTAAGACACATCAAGGGTAAGGAAAACGAAGTGGCATATGCCTTAAGTAGCAGAAATATGGGTTTTTTAAGATAAACATTAGTAGGGAAGAAAGAGACATTGAGCAAAGGATAAAAGTTGCAAGTAATAATGATGAAAAATACATCAAAACAGTGGCAGATTTACAAAATAATGTAGAAAATTTAGACAGAACAGATCTGTGTTTGGATAGAAATGGATTATTAAGATTCAAAAATAGTTTGTACATACCATATTCTACTGAATTAAAGCTAACAATTTTGGATGAAGTACACAAGAAGCCATATTCTGGTCATCCAGGATACCATAAAATGGTAACAACATTGAGGAAGTTGTTTAATTGGCCTAATATGAAAGGGAAGACAACATAATATTTATCTAAGTGCCTATATTGTCAATAGGTGAAGGTTGAACACCAGCACCCAGCCGGCCAATTATAGGCTCTACTTGTACCAGAATGAAAGTGGGAGGCTATCTCACTGGATTTTATCACAAGTTTTCCGAAAACAAAAACAAAATGATTCAATTATGGTAGTAATTGATAAACTTAGCAAGTCTACACATTATTTTCCTGTGAAATCTACTTATAAAGCTATTAACATCGCTGAAATATTTATGAAGAAATTTTTTTAGACTGCATGGTATTCCTAAAATGGTGATTTCAGATAGAGATGTCAAATTTACATCTATGTTTTGGAAAGAATTGTTTGCAGGGTTGAATACTAACTTGAATTTCAGCACAAGCTACCATCCATAAAAAGATGGGAAGACTGAACGAACCAACCAAATTGTGGAAGATATGCTACGAATGTACATAAGGACGAAATCAAGTAATTGGGAGGAATACATGCACTTGGTGGAATTTGCATACAATAATGGTTATCAAACTTAGAATAAGATGAGCCCCTTCGAAATATTGTACGACAGAAAGTGTACAAATCCAATTAGCTGGGATAACCTAGTTAACAGACTCATGGTGGGACTAGAAATGCTCTAGGAAATGGAGAATATGGTAAGAAAAGTACAGAAGAATTTAAAGGAGGCATGGGACAGACAAAAAAGTTACGCAGATCTGAAAAGAAGACACCGGGAATTTTAAGTTGGAGATCATGTGTATTTAAAAGCCAAAGCAAGAAGAAGTTCATTAAAGATAGGAAACTATTCAAAGTTGGCACCTAGGTTTTATGGCCCCTTCGAGATCTTAGCTCGAATTGGACCTATTGCATATCAACTTGCACTTCCTACAAATCTGAAAGTTCATAATGTATTTCATGTTTCTTTGTTAAAAAAATATTTTCATGATCCTACTCACATGATCGATTGGAACATGGTGCAGGTGGAACCAAAAGGCAAGTTCCAAGCTAAACCTCTATGCATTCTGGACAGGAGAGAAACAGTACTACGGAATAGAGTCATCGCCCAGGTAAAAGTACAATGGAAGCACTTTAGTCCTGAGGAGGCCACTTGGGAATTGGAGGAAGATTTGCAAAAATCTTATCGAAACCTGTTCCGATAAAGGAACGAACACTCAGGACAATGTTGTACTAAAGGGGGAGAGGATGTAATATGCCCCAAAATAATTAATTATTAAAGTTTGTATGCACTTTGGAATTTATTTCCGTTTTTGGCAAATTCATATTTGGAAAATTATTGCCATTTATGGAAATTCCGAATTTGGAATTTAATTAATTGTAATTAATTATTGTGACTATTGGGCAAAGATTAGATTTTCCGAACCAACTCTTTGACTACGACACTTTTAAAATACAAATATTTTTATATTAATTGTTGAAGGACAAATGGAAAATCCAGGTTGAAATCAAGTGACCATGACTCCATGGGTGGGGAACAAGCTTGAACTACCTTAGGGCTTAATTTTACAAGTGGTAAATGAGTAATTTGGCCATTAGAAGCCCCTAAAAATCAGGGATTTGTAAAGATGCAAAAATTCCCAAGGAGGGGGGAGACCTAGGTGCAATATGATTTTGCATATACAACATATGGGAGGAGGCAAGAGACTGCTTAGTATGTTGGACAAAGAATATCACTTTCTTTTATAAGCACTATTCTGAGTGTGAGCCAAGGGGAATTTCTAATTTGAAAGAGGAATATAGCGAAAGAGGATCATTGGAGTTCGCCCTTATGGACTCATGGTCAGTCTAGGGGGTGAACAAATAAATTAGATTGGTTGTTTTGTTCTATGGTTGGGTGGAACCTGGTTGTTCCATTTTTTGTCCCAACACTTTGTTTAGATATGTACATCTACTTATTCCTTATTGAATTATTTTATTGATTAATAGCTTGTAGAATGAAATGAATTGTAGAATAAGCCTTTATAGTTTGATTTTATTCATTGAGTAAAGTTAAAAAAGATACTCTGTGTGTTAGCTGTTGGTGAAGTTGAGTTATGTAAATACATAGGATATGCATCTAAGCTAATTAAAACAGAATTATTATTGTGTTAATTATAACCTTTACCAGGCATGTGAATATATACATACATGTATTCAACTTAAGGAACATTGGACTGTTGAAAATGCTAAATGAAATTCTGGAAGTGAATACAAGATATATATATATATATATATATATATATATATATATATATATATATATATATATATATATATATATATATATATATATATATATATATATGTTGTTGCTTGTACAGATTTTTAGATCTAGATAAACATCTATTACTTATACACATAAAGATCATCGATGCTTGGACTAGATGAGAATTTTAGTAAACTTCCATTTATAAGACTATACTAAAGGCATAAAAATTATAGTCTTTTTATACCACAATAAAATTATAAATGAAGTTTTAATATAATACATATTACAGAGACTGTTCAATATGTAACAGTATTCGTTTGGGTTGCAAAAAAGTCTGTGCATTCATTTATAATAAGATAATAAACAATCTATATAGCTAGAGTATTTTGATCCAAATCTTTACAAACAGAGTACCCTAGCTAAGGACCCAGTACAACTTGAAAACCAAACCCGAACCTTCAAACTAAACCACTATAATTGGAACTCGAATACCTTTTTCGAGCAAGGCAATGTCTTGGATCCGATGACTGCGAATGTTTAAGTCCTATAAGGAATTCAAGATTTAGTAAACAATGTTAAGATAGAAGTCGACGAAATTAAATATTGAAGATAAATCAATGTTCAGGAAGAATCCACAAAATTAAAACAGTGAAGGTTCCACATTTGAATAACACTTAGCTTGAGGTTGGCATGGGTGCATTTCCCATCGGTGTCACAAAAGTGAACTATCCACAGTCCAAAAGGGGAGGAGTGGAACTTGAAATCACTGATGGGTACCCTCGCAATCGAAACAGGGGTCCCATCATTAGTCTTATAACCAAACAAAATTAAATCAATTTCTTAGAATGTATCAAACAGATAGAACATTATTAAACATGTAATATATATTGCATAACCGGAACTATAAAGAGGGAATAGTATAAGTCATTCTACAGAATTACCTAATTCGGATCACAGATAGGGTGGTCCGATAGTGTTCTCATAATTATCTAAACCTAAATCTTGATGATAAAAAAAATGCATTCAAGAACATAGTTCTGGATACTTAATTTCTTTTCCTTTTATGAGAACAAAGTGAAATTAGACAAGTTAACCACATAATTCCATAACAGAGAGTAAGGGTAAATCCTTTAAATTTGTTTAAGTTCTGGAATAATTATACACAGTGGGAGTCTTAGGATTGTAACAATGTTTGTACAAGTACAAGGTAAATAGATTTATTTATTAAACTTTACACAGCATTAAGGAAATCCTTACCGCGACCACATGAATTTGGTTTACAACTTTACAACTTTTAATTCAAGAATGAAATTTTTTTCACAGTAAGTCTGATGTGTAACATTTTCAAGAGTTGATAGTTCGAAGGCTCGTCACTTAATCAAAACGAAGTATTAAAAATGCAACCCATACCTATAGAGAATACCATAAGTGAACTTAGGAATGACTATAGAGAAATATTTAACCAAGGGGTTCTCGGGTGGGAAGCATATCATGAACAACCTAATTAAAAATGCGAGTTTAAGAAGTAAAGATCAAGGTCCTGGCCTTGATGATGTACATAAAAACAATTAGTGACCCAAGGGATAAATAGAACATTAGTGACCCAAGTGGCTCTCGTATCCAGAGTAATGGAGAATGGATGCCTTGGGTACTCGGGCCATGTGAATATGAGTGCATGGCATATCCACATTGGTCACGATAACCTAGAACCAATACAATACAGAAAACCTCATAACTCTGAACCAGAGAATTCAATGTTATTTACATACATGTATTAACTGCGCATTGAACCGATCCCACTAACATTGTTAGTCCTAATCCTTTTCATTAAATCAGATGGTTCTCACATTGGTCAGTGAGTATTAGGGTTATGACTTGTATTGATAGATGGGATTCCAAACCTTAGTGTTAAACATTGTTTTTGATCCCCCTGTCATTTTCCAAATGGCGTATGTTAAGTCCCACTAACTACTTTTTTAAAAGCCTTAACGAAAAAATGGCAAGAACATCCACTACTAGTGACAGTTAATGTGTGCTTACAACTAGGGTATAGTTGTTGCAAGGAGACCCATATAGACATATGCAAATAAGGTTAAACCTTTCAGGTAAGACCTACGATATTTCATTCTTATAAAATAAAATAAAAATACGTTGCCTTTTATGACTTTGGATATAGGAACTTTATGGTAATGGGTTTGATATCTAACATCATCGATTAAACTATTCTTGATACATGGAATTGTAAGGGTTATAATAAAGGATACTTGAATGTATGGGATGGTTGTTATAAATTATGAAGTACTCCTTCATTTGGATATGAAGTGGAGAGTACTAAGACTTTTTTAAAAGTAGAACTTTAGTGAAACACGTTTATGGACCCCTTGATAAAGGTAGAAACTGTGTAGGCTAGATTTACTTTAGATTGTTTGACATAACCAGATCACAGTTTCATGAATAGTCTAAACCTTAACCTATTGTGAAAAGTGTTATCACATGTACTAAATGAATAGTAATAGGCGCAACTTAATGGAAAGGTTGACCACATTATCTTAGTCGCTTGTAAATATGTTTAAGTATATGTCGTATTTCGATAGCGACGATTATAGGTTTAAAATGATTAAATATATTAGAGTAAAGAAGTATTAATGAACCTATAAAAAAAAAATTGTAAATTTTGGGGTACATTACATAGTGTTAATGAATGCATCTATGTGAGACATTCTACAACTTACAAACCTATGAGGTGTAGATCATTGCAACTATGTGAATCCTTTCTCTCAGCTTACAAACCTTAGAGAAATCCCTTAAGAAGGGTACGTGGTTCCTTCCTGAGACAGATCTAGGAACGTAGAGATGACCTCCTCCATTCAGAGAGTGAGAATAACTCTAGATGATTATCCAGTGGGAAAGGTTATCTGATGATTTGGACATGGCTGTGGCTGAGCACAAGGTGAACGTGTGAAATCCCAAAGTGTTGGGTGCATCGTCATGTGAAAAGATATGAAGATGATGTGTTAGCCTCCTTTGAGCATGAGAGTTGATGAGAAAACTCTAGATGGTTATCCTATATGAGGCAATGAGAAATAAGATCTATAGAGTGGACGTGCTTGTGGACGCGCACAAGTGAATGTGTGTAGATCTGGTTCTTCTATGTAATGCAGTGAGCCATAGCTATGAAATCCCTATGGATGTGCCCCTAGTGGATGAGAACTAGTGGGTGTATCATATCCTTTTCTATATGTTTCTCAAGAGTCAGACCTTCTTGTAACCCTAATTGTTATGAAAAGGGTACAGGTCGGCCCCACCTTAATGTAATTAATAATAAATGTAAATGATAATTAATATGGTTAATATTAATAATAATAATAAATGTAAATGATAATTAATATGGTTAATATTAATAATAATAATAATTATTATTATTATTATTATAAATTATATAATGACTTAGAGAGTTTGGCCCTATTGAGCCGATAGACGCCTTTGTTGATTGGACAAGTATAATATAAGTAAGGGATGATTCCCCATATTGGAATAATATCTTCCTTTTGAGTTTGGAAATTTCAGCAAACACATCTACTTGGGAAAAGGTGTGCGCCTCTCTTGGGTGCTAGAGTTCTAGGGTTTGAATAACCCTCTTGTGTGCTAGAGTTTATCTTAGTGGAGGTCTTTCTCTTGAAGAATATAGCAAACGATTTGGATGGTTTTTCTTCCCTTGTTGAGAAGGGTTTCCCAGGATACTTCTTGTGTTCTTGTGCATGGTGTTTCTTCTTGTGATCTTGGTTGCTACAACATTATTGTTTATGGTTAAGTGAAATGATAAAATGGAATGAACTTCATGCTTAACCTATATTATAAAAAATCAACATGGTATCAGAGCATAGGTCTTGAAGGACCCATTGCAGAAGCTACAAACCTTTATCAACCATATATCCTCTTCTGCAGAACCATACGACCCTCCTAGGGTTTCCAGAAAATGTGTACAGCCTCCTTCTCAGTGGATTTTCAACCCTTAATACTTGTAATCTAGGGCTAATTTTGGCATTGAAGAGTATGGCCTCTTCCAGTGCATATTGAGAAGCTCTCAGAATGAAATTCTGAGAAATTTTTATTTTTGGCCCTAGGGTTTCTAGGGTGCTGAAATTTCTTACAGAATATCAATTATGGATTTTTGAAGAAACATTATCCTGAATCAACAAACACCTCCAGTTAATTGTTTGAATTCATAAGTCCAATATAATCCAAGGCTGTAAATCTTACGTAATCATTAGGTTTTCAAAATCCAATCAACAAAGAATTGAAGAAACAAATCAAATGAAGAACATAACCTTAGTAGAAGATCGGCTTGATGGAGCAACCAACTTCATCCCATGGAAATCAAAAATTCTAGTCACTCTTGAAGAATATGACCTCTTAGATGTAATAACTATAAATATACTAAATAGAACTACATATATAGAGAAGAAAATAATAAAATAAGAAGATGTCAAAGAAATAAAAATAATTATGTACTGAGTAAGATATCACCTCTTGCCCCGTATTGCCCATCTGAAGACAACCTATGATATGTATAAGACTTTAAAAGGAATTTTTGAAAGTGACAACACTCTCATATCTCTTACCTTAAAGAGCCAACTTCAAAGTACCAATATGACTAAGGAAGACATAGTTGCACTCTTCTTTATGAAGTTATTAGAGATCAAAGAACAATTAGAGACCATTGAGAAAATCATGTCTAATATAGAACTTGTCTTAACCACTCTCCAGAATATTCCAAAATCATGGGATCCCTTTATTCAAAGTATCAGTGGAAGATAATTTATACCAACCTTTGAGCTATATGGACAGAATGCACTCTAGAAGAAATTAGACTTAGAAATAGAGGAGTGGGAGATTCCTCAAAAGAGAATCATGCTCTTGCACTTCATACAAAGAAGGGAGGAAAATTCAAAAGAAATTCTAGACAAACATTTAAAGGTTAAAAGTCTACATCCAATCCAGGCTATCAAAGAAGAGATGTTTCAAAAATTTAGTGCTTCAGATGTGAGAAGTATGGAAACATTGCAAGACATTTTCCAACCAAGAAGAAGGGAAGACAATATGCTTCCATCGCTGAAATTGATCCAGATCCACCTCAAAAGAGTGAAGAGAAGAGAGAGGAGAAATATTTCCTCTAAAAGAAATGACAACAAACTAGGTAAATCATTTGATCCCTAATTTTATAGTTGATTGATTTTTCAAATAAATGAAGGATGTTGTTCCTAGTACAGGAAATCACAAAGACTTGGACCATTATCCATGGTACGAGAGTCCAAACCATATTTAACTTGTTCATCATACAAAGAAAAAAAGAAGATACTTATTCTTTATAGGGAGTCACTTGACTCAAAGGAAGTCAAAACTATTTGAGAAAGAGGAATAATAGAACCATCATTGAGACAACGAATGCAATAATGCATGATCAGAATCCTTCTAAGATTCCATGGACATAAACATGCATGACATAGTATATGTACAGAACAAAAGTCTTCATCATAATGAAGTCTAAGATTGAGAACTTTAAGTTATTTGGGTGTCCAATGTATCTTCATGTATTCAAAGAAAAGAATTCCAATATATATCCTTTAGAAAGAAAGGATACAATGAATCTTAAAAACATTCCAAGATTGACATCCCTAGTCAGAGATAGATTGAAGACAAGCAGAGATGTTTTCCTTGAAGAAGAGATAGTCTTTCAAAGACCCAGAGAATCTTAGATGAAGATTGACAATGAGAAAATACCTTCTCCCCCTTCAGCAGTTCATAGGGAGACATACATTATTCCAGTTTCTCCAGTAGATATTATTCAAAGACCAAAAACGGAAGTTTGTGGTAACTTACAAGTGGATCTATAAGATCAAGCATGCATATGATGAAAGTGTCGAGAAATACAAAACAAGATCTATAGCCAGATGTTTCTCATAAACAGAGGGAGTTGTCTATGATGAGACACTTGACCAAGTGAACCCGATACACTTCCATCCATATTACCATCCATGAGTTGGAAACTATATTAGATAGATCGATTCATGATGAGGGTGGATTTCAATAAGAGTAGTGTTGATCCAAACCTATATCATTACAGTTTTGGTGATGAGGGCCTAATCCTAATGACATTTTCAGAAAGTGTTGTTACAAGTAATTATTGAATCCTGGTGAGTAATTTGAGTATGATGTAATACTTATTGGGACAATAAGTATGACAAAGGACCGATGAGATTTTCCCAAATCAAGGAAAATACATAGTAAAAATATTAAAGAAGTTCAGTATGATAGAAAGAAAAATCCACCATGATGGATTTAAAGAAGAAGTTTGATGATGAATCAAATGAGACCAATCCATAGCTAATTGGATCACTGATGTATCTGGTTAACAACAGACTTGATTCATGCCATGCAGTGAACGTGCCTAGCCCTTTCATGAGTCAACTAATACAAACTCACTAGACAAAAACAAAACATGTATTGAGATATATACGAAGCACAGTTGGATATGCCTCCAGTGGGAACTTGAATTTGTAGGATATGTCGATTCAGATTGAGCAGAAAGTACAATGGACCAAAAGAACACATCCATTTGATATGCTACCATGAAGTTTTCCATTTTTCCTGTTACATGAGGAAACAAAACTATGTGGCCTTGATTACTACAGAGGTAGAGTATATAAGCTTCGATTATACGAAGCAATGTGGCTTCACAAAGCTTCTGATAGATTTACTTGACCATGATATTGATCCTATGAGCCGTGAGAACCCAATGTTTCCTAATGGATCAAAATACGATGAGATGAAATATCCTTATTCCAGAGATATGATGCAGCGGAAAATCATACACATGTTGTACCTTCCTACACATGAGCAGATTGCAGATATCTTCAACAAATTAACATCATGAAGAATGGCTCCCTAGTTAAGAGGGAGTGACGATAACTCCAACCAATATAAAAATAAAAATACATTTGTGTGATACTTGGCATGATAAAGAATTCCTCCCTAGATGAGAGGGAGTGTTAATGAATGCAGCTATGTGAGACATTCTCCAGCTTACAAACCTATGAGGTGTGGATCATTGCAACAGTGTGAATTATTTCTCTCAGCTTACAAACCTGAGAGAAATCCCCTAAGAAGGGTATGTGGTTCCTACCTGAGACAGAGCTAGGAATGTAGAGATAACCTCCTCCATTCAAAGAGTGAGAAGAACTTCATAATATTATCTAGTGGGAAAGGTGATCTGGTGAGTTGGACATGCCTGTGGCTAAGCAGAAGGTGAACGTGTGAAATCCCAAAGTGATGGGTGCATCATCATGTGAACAGATATGAAGATGATGTGTTAACCTCCTCTGAGCAACAAAGTTGATGAGAAAACTCCAGATGGTTCTCCTGTATGAGGCAATGAGAAATAAGATCTGCAGAGTGGACGTGCATGTGGATGAGCACAAGTGAACATGTGTAGATCTAGTTCTTCTGTGTAATGCAGTGAGAAAGAGCTATGACATCCCTATGGATGTGCCCCTAGTGTATGAGCACTAGTGGGTGTATCAGATCCTTTGTTATATGTTTTTCAAGAGTCAGACCTGCCTGTAACCTTCATTTTTATGAAAAGGGTACAAGTCAGCCCCACGTTAATGTAATTAATAATAAATGTAAATGATAATTAATATGGTTAATAATAATAATAATAATAGTAATAGTAATAATAGATTATATAGTGACTTAGAGAGGTTAGTCCTGTTGAGCCAATAGACGCCTTTGTTGATTGGACAAGTCTAATATAAGTAAGGGATGATTCCCTATTGTGGAATCATATCTTCCTTGTGAGTTTGGAAATTTCAGCAAACACATCTACTTGGGAAAAGGTGTGCACCTCTCTTGGGTGATACAGTTATAGGGTTTGAAGCACTCTCTTGTGTGCTAGATTTTATCTTGGTTGAGGTATTTCTCTTAAAGAATATAGGAAAGACTTTGGTTGGGTTTTCTTCCCTTGTTGAGAAGGGTTTCCCAGGATACTTCTTGTGTTCTTGTGGATGGTGTTTCTTCTTGTGATCTTGGTTGCTGAAACATTATTGTTTATGGTTAAGTGAAATGCTAGAATGGAATGAACTTCATGCTTAAACTAGCTTATAAAAAATCAACAGATAGTGGTTGCCAGAAGAACCTCATCTCAGCAGAGGTCATCAAGCAGATAGCCCTACCAATGACATTGCACCCACAACCCTATACCATTAGATGGCTCCTCCAAGGAAGTAGTCTCTGCATCAGCCAATAGTGCTCCCTGTCGTATGACATCAATCCCTTCAAAGATGAGATATTATGTGATGTTTCTCCTCTTGAATTTTGTAATTTTCTTTTGGGACAACCTTATTTATGGAAATGTCATGTTGTATATGAGTCTAGGCCTCACAGTGTTATTATTACATTAAACAAGAAATTTTACAAGATACCCAAGGCAGTCCCACCTAGTATAATTTCCTTGATCTCTGCCAATAAATGTAGGAAGTTCATCTCTCAGACCAGAAAATTTTTCTTCTTCTTGATTCTCTCTTAGAGAGAGAGAAATATTGTAGCCACATCCAAGGCCTCCACAAATTACCTGTTGATACAGTAGGAAACAAAACTATGTGGCCTTGATTACTACAGAGGTAGAGTATATAAGCTTCGATTATACGAAGCAATGTGGCTTCACAAAGCTTCTGACAGATTTACTTGACCATGATATTGATCCTATGAGCCGTGAGAACCCAATGTTTCCTAATGGATCAAAATACGATGAGATGAAATATCCTTATTCCAGAGATATGATGCAGAGGAAAATCATACACATGTTGTACCTTCCTACACATGAGCATATTGCAGATATCTTCAGCAAATTAACATCATGAAGAATGGCTCCCTAGTTAAGAGGGAGTGACGATAACTCCAACCAAGATAAAAATAAAAATACATTTGTGTGATACTTGGCATGATAAAGAATGCCTCCCTAGATGAGAGGGAGTGTTAATGAATGCAGCTATGTGAGACATTCTCCAGCTTACAAACCTATGAGGTGTGGATCATTGCAACAGTATGAATTCTTTCTCTCAGCTTACAAACCTGAGATAAATCCCCTAAGAAGGGTATGTGGTTCCTACCTGAGACAGGGCTAGGAATGTAGAGATAACCTCCTCCATTCAAAGAGTGAGAAGAACTTCATAAGATTATCTAGTGGGAAAGGTGATCTGATGAGTTGGACGTGCCTGTGGCTAAGCACAAGGTGAACGTGTGAAATCCCAAAGTGATGGGTGCATCATCATGTGAATAGATATGAAGATGATGTGTTAACCTCCTCTGAGTAGCAAAGTTGACGAGAAAACTCCAGATGGTTCTCCTGTATGAGGCAATGAGAAATAAGATCTGCAGAGTGGACGTGCATGTGGATGAGCACAAGTGAACATGTGTAGATCTAGTGCTTCTATGTAATGCAGTGAGAAAGAGCTATGACATCCCTATGGATGTGCCCCTAGTGTATGAGCACTAGTGGGTGTATCAGATCCTTTGTTATATGTTTTTCAAGAGTCAGACCTGCCTGTAACCTTAATTTTTATGAAAAGGGTACAAGTCAGCCCCACCTTAATGTAATTAATAATAAATGTAAATGATAATTATTATTAATAATATTAATAATAATAATAATAATAATAATAGTAATAATAGTAATAATAGATTATATAGTGACTTAGAGAGGTTAGTCCTATTGAGCCAATAGACACCTTTGTTGATTGGACAAGTCTAATATAAGTAAGGGATGATTCCCTATTGTGGAATCATATCTTCCTTGTGAGTTTGGAAATTTCAGCAAACACATCTACTTGGGAAAAGGTGTGCACCTCTCTTGGGTGATACAGTTATAGGGTTTGAAGCACTCTCTTGTGTGCTAGATTTTATCTTGGTTGAGGTATTTCTCTTAAAGAATATAGGAAAGAATTTGGTTGGGTTTTCTTCCCTTGTTGAGAAGGGTTTCCCAGGATACTTCTTGTGTTCTTGTGCATGGTGTTTCTTCTTGTGATCTTGGTTGCTGAAACATTATTGTTTATGGTTAAGTGAAATGCTAGAATGGAATGAA
>ML798424.1:0-15543 GCA_009831015.1 Picea engelmannii
AATCTCTCTTTCACATTTAATATGATACAGTAATATGATTCTTTCCTATAAAGCTTGTTGTGTTTTATTGTATGATTCCTTGATCACATACATAGGTTTATATTGATTTTATGCTATTACTAGCACTTTGTTTGTAGTTGCATTCTTTTGGAGGATCATCATTGTATGAGTGTTGGAATGGAGCTAGGATGACGATGGTGAGAGGAAGCAACATTTAAACGGTATGTCACCTATCCCTCTTTAGTGAGTAAATTCAATATCTAAAACTTAAGGAAAGTGTCATGTTCTGGTGTGTTTTGTTCAAGATCTTAGTGGAACTAGGGAGATCAGTTAGTGTCTGCACCTACTGATTAGTCCGATAACAAAATTGGTGACTCCATTGGGGAATGGATTGTTTTCTAGTTAGTCTAGTTTCCCTTGCTTTGATTGCTTGTTTTCTGGTCTCTGAGTCTGTGGGAGATCCATCCAGACTCTCTGGATCAGAAAGTTCACTCAAAAAATTTTCCCTTTTTCCAAATTTGGTGTTTACAGACATTCTCACACTGCACCCTTTAGTAGCCTGCGAGAATCATCTAAGTTCGCACTCTACCTATGTCCAGCCTGCGAACTCCACTGATGTTCGCACTGCACCCTATAGCTAGGCTGTGAACCCATTTGAAATTTTTGTTTGGAATTAGGATTTCCTATCTTTTGATGCCCAAATTTTCTTTGATCAGTTGGATTGAGCTTTTGGAGCCTATATTGATCTGCTTATTGTCTGCTTGACATCCTTTGAGTTGCTTTTAGCCACCTTTGCTTTTTTTGGTTTTGAATAGTTCACATTAAAAGAAAACTATTAGTTTGGGTTTCTTTATTTTAAGAAAGTTCATTGTTTCTTTTAGTGAAATTTTTGAAACAAAAAGATTTAATTTCTTGCTTTATATTAAATTGGGGGCATCCTTGCATTTGAAGTAGCGAAATTGCATGATTCTTGGCATTTTTTGATCTTAAATTATGAAAAAATTTCCCCCTCATGGTTGGGGGGGGGGCATGAATCGTGCATTGGTGTTCAGTACCTTTTTCTCATTTCTTGAGAATCTTGATATTGATGAGTTTAATATATTTTGGGACATCGTGCATATGGGAATGATAAATGTTTTATCCTTCTCGTAGCATATCTTTCATCGAAATGAAAATATTGCATCTTCATATCTTTGCATAATTTTCGAGTCAGTTAAAACACCATATTGTCCACGCCATTTTCCTCTTGAGTAACAACAACCATAAAATAAAGCACTTATAAAAATTGATTAGACATTTTTATCTTTTCTGGTAGCAAACCTACATTAGATTAGTTGTAGAGCTTTGGAATAGGTGTGAAAGATAACTTTCCAAAGTTGAAAACAAACATAGAATCTTGAGTTAGGGAGAGGTTAAATCCACTTACTTCATTCTGTCCTGGGAAGCCCTTCTCACACAAGGTTCAAACACGAGGTCGCATTGATACTGACAGAGTTACTCACCCTTCATTGTTGATATCGGTGTAGAGATTGCACGTATCACTTATAGGTATACCCACAATGATGAGTGGAAGCCTCTCGAGTTGATTTCGGGTTAGATACCCTGCCCTTTTGTGTGGATCGGACTATTGACTATCCCCCCAGGCTTTATTGTTGTTGGTGGTAACCTTAGTGGCCTATCTTCTTAGGGTATTTACACAAGGTGACTGTGGAGGGGAAAGTCTTCACGATACCTAGAATCGACATTGGCCAAAATCACTCGGGCTCCTTGGAGGGTATACCCACAATTATGTGTGGGAGCTTGCACCAGGGTGTAAGTCCATTAAGCAGGTCATCAACGTAACTTTTCCACCCGATCTATATCAACCCCTTCTTACTTTGTTCTCATGACATTGGATTTCATCACCAACTAGTGTGCTCATTGTGAGAAGGTTTTGTTTGTTTTCTTGCTTCCTATATTTTTAGCGTGTGCTGTTTGTTTTCCCTAGAGGAATCTAGGTTGGATTTATTTAATGGCATCAATTCCTAGAATGACCAATGAAGGAACCCCTACTCCAGGGGAACCTTTTTTTTTCCTTCTTATGGAAACATTGATCCTCCTCATATTGCTACTTTGAGCCTTCCAGGTCTCACAATTGGATTACCGATATGGTTGTTTTCCACTCAGGTAATCTCAAATGAAGTTAATGCTTTAGTCACGAGTACTTCCCCCCAAGAGCATCAACCTCATGTTGATCCTTCACCTTCTTCACTTGCAATGTCTCCTTCCATTTCATCTTCTTTGTCGGGTGAAAGTTCTGAAGCTAGTAACCTGGTGAATAAGAAGAAGAAGAAAGATAAGCGAGGGTCAAAACCTCCAACCACTATCAAACATGTTGGAAAACAACCAGTTACTGTTAATCGTGTTGGGAGTGTTGATGATTTCAAGATCACCCAAACAACTCGTAAGCCCAAGTACCCTTGTAGGCTTTGTAAGGGTAGCCATCTTCTTAAGGAATGCCATGGTCTATCCAAGGTTATAGAATCATGGTCTACACATCCTCGCCAACCCATGTCGTTAGCCTCTGAACAACATGATGACAACCCCCCATCAACCAGTCATGATACGGCTGGGAAGAAGAAAAGTAAAGTCAAGTTCCCATGCATGTTATGCAAAGGGAGTCATCTCACTCACCTTTGCCCTCATATGGACGAAGCCTCTAAATTGCTGGAAGACATGATTATTTCATAGCCTCAACTTCTAGCTTCTTATCACAAGATTTCTCTCAGCCCACCTATAGTTGATGGAATGATCAATCTGGTTTCCCCCGTCAGTCGGTCTGGTTGATCAAGTGGTCAATCTGGTCATGTCCTTAATTGAACTAGTTAATAAAGTGGTCGATCCATTTCCACCTATCGTCGACCCCATTATTCCATTGGAGAATGCAACCCAAGTGGTCGATCTGATCTTGTCATCGATCGATCCTACTCTCCTGCTAGAGAGTAAACCTGATAATGCCAACATTTTTCTCGTTGATACAGAATATCCCGTGCCGAGGGGTATTCCTCCTTCTCCTATGGAACCCCCTCCAAGTAATGAGGCCATCCATTTTGATTGGGTTGTGCTAACTGGACCTCGTCTTCCCTCTCACATTCCTTTCTAGATTATAGTACAGGTTTGTGGTCGAGACGTTCCTCAAACACTGATAGATGAAGGTTCATTAGTTAGTATTTTTTCCTCTATTGCTTGGCAAGCTTTGGGTTGTCCTCCACTCGCACCGGTTACGCATAATCTATTAGATTTTAACAGAAGAACCAGTCAACCTTTAGGGACCCTTCCTCAGTTTTTTGTAACTTTGGGAGGGAAAACTATCTTTATTGACTTTGTGGCAGTCCAATACCCCTGGGATTTTTCTTTACTCCTTGGGCAAGATTATGTCTATGCCATGAAAGCTATTGTGTCTACTCTTTTGCATGTGATATATTTCCCTCACAATGGATAGGTTGTGACTGTTGATAAACTTTCATTCATTGACCCCACCTAGATTGCCTCCCTAAATGGTTCTTATATGCATATGGTATCACCCCCGCCACAGGTCAATTATGTGGCATTGTCACCCATGACTTCAACTTCTGATAACTTAGATCTAGTAGTTGAAATGGTGATCTCTTCGATAGGGTTGTTAGAGCATGATCTTTTTACTCCTATCGTGACCCTCGACATGGTGTCCTTCCAGAGTCTGTTTCTTCCTTCCAGTAAAGACCTCTTGGAATCCATGACCGAGTTTTGTCCCTTGCCATGGTGTCATTCTGGAGAATTGTCCTCTTGGAATACATGATCAAGAAGAGAGACTACGAGGATAGTTTTTTCGTCTCTGAGGCAACCCTGTTAAAAAATGAAATAGAGGTTTTTGAGCATGGTTTTCTAATTTCAAGCTCGTGAACAAATGAAACCACTTACGAGGATATTTTTTTGCATCTCTGAGAAAACCTCGTTAAAAAATTGAAATAGAGGTTACGAGCATAGTTCTTGTTTCTGTGTCAAGCTCGTTAAAAAATGAAATAGTTTTCCCCCTCTCTATTTGAGTCAAGTCCTTCGTCTAGTATTTGAAGCTTCATTTCCTCCACTTTTGTCGTTGGATGAAATGAATCTTGGGGGGCAATACTTCCAGCCTCTAGACTTCATGTTGAAGAGCCACTAGTTTCTTAAGCTGGGGGATAAGTACCAACCATTCTTGTGTTATGCGTTGGGAATTCGCAAGCATAGTTTTCTATGGTTCAAGCTTGTGTAAAAATGAAACCACTTACCTCAAGCATAATTTCCTCTGGCTCAAGCTTGTGTAAAAATGAAACCAGGTTCAAGAATAGTTTTGTTTAGATTTTAAACTTGTGTAAAAATTAAAATCTATCCCAAGCATAGTTTGGTTTTGTTTTAAATCTTGCGTAAAAATGAAAACAATCCCAAGCTTAGTCTTTGTTCTTTCTCATGCTCGTAAATACATGAGAATAAGTTACTGATCTTAGTCTTTGTTCTTTCTCGTGATCGTAAATATGTGAGAATGCAACTGAGTATACTTTTATCACTTTTTCAGACTCGTAAAGGTTATACGAAAAAGGAACCCACTGGAGTTCCCTTTAAGCTCTTTTCAGACTATCTAAACATGAAAAGATTGCTGAGAGATCTTGTTATTTTCACGCTTGTTAAAGTATTTGAAGAAAATGTTCGATGGATGGTATTTTATCACTTTTTCGGTCCTATTGAACTAATTTATGATAAAGGAACTGAGAGAGTTCTCTTTAAGTGCTTTTCAGACTCTATAAACATGAAAAACCCTTGAGTTTTCTTTCTTTGGACTCATAAAACAAACATTTAAAGGCCAATATGGGACTGAACCACTCCTTCCTAGGGTTCGTTAAACATACTCTGAGGGACTCGTCCGAAGGATGAGCTTAAATTGACAAGCATATGCTATCCTCCTCAATCTTGCGTAAAAATAAAGAGGTACTCGCCAGAAATGGTGGGGGGGGGGGATTTGGAAAGAAATGTATCTAAACCTGTATTCTGTGGAAGAGTCGCTTTTGAACAAGACACCCTTTCATTCACCTTGTGTCTAGGTTGGAAAATCCACTTGTCTCTTGATCATACTCCCTTATAAGATTACAAATCGGTCTGTGATCCTTGTTGTTTAGTCAGTGTTTCCAAGACAGTTGTCGTGTCGTCAATATGTTCAAAGAGAAATTCAACCCGAAAAGCCTTCTATTGCGTTAGCCATTTCTACAGTCTTTAAGCCTTCTATTGCATCGGCCATCCCTGAGTCAGTCCTAAATCACTTATTACTCTAATCTACTTCAAATATTGTTACGTGTTTCGAGTCATTAATGTGGGATACATTAAGGCCCTCCTATGACGAGTCTTTTCCTGTCGAATTCAACTCATTATCCAAGAATTAGACTTAGAAACTAATTGGTACCTTGGAACTTGCATGCCTCAATGGCAGGTTTCCTCACTTTCGACAGTGGGTTTTCATTATTGACCCTTGATCGGGAGATTCCACTGAGTGTTTGACTTTAGCTCACTAATTCACATTCGTTGGATTGTACTAGTGTACCTTGGGAGTCATTGACATTAATGGTGATTTCCCTCGCACTTGTTAACGGTTCTCATCACTGACCAGTAATCAAGTGGTGTCTACCATGTTTGACTTCAGCACATGTATTCACATGGTTAGATTCATACTATAGAGTGGTGGAGATGAAGACCCTGAATCTTTTCTCATGGATTCAGGTTGCGTTGGAGTATATTCAGTGTATTGCTGCATAGATCCACATTGTATGTCTCGTGGCTATGTTCAAATTTGAGTCATTAACACATAGATCCACAATGTATTTTTGGTGGCTATGTTCAGATTTGAGTCATATTGGCATGGATCCACAGTGTATGTTTGGTGGCCATGATTTGTCTTACTTGACATGGATCTTCACATGTCGGCATTTATGCTTTGATTCATTTGTATTATGAGTATGGGAATGCCTACCTTAGTGATGATATATTATTGTATTGTATTTCCTTGTTTGTTGGCAGGTTTCTGACCGACTGTTTCTTGTTCCCTACACAAACTTGACAAAGTATTTCGGCTATCAATCTGTTATAACTTCATACTTTGGGGGCCTCTCTGTTACACATTATTTTTGTCATCCCTATGACTGTTAATGATGTAAACATATCTTTTTCCTTCAGAAGGGTCAGTGGCCTGAGGTCCTGAAGAAAGAAGGGAGAAGAACTTTTCCGGAGAAAAGAAGTTGCATTTTCCTGTGTAAAAACCCTATAAAAAAGGAAGTTCGCAGGTTGCCTATGTATTGGGGTGTGAGAATGCTTGATTCTAGTAGGTTTCACCATAGCTGGGTTGCGAGAGGTTCACAGATTTCTCTATAGATAGGGTGTGAGAATGCCTACACATGGGAAAAATGAGCATTTTCTTGAATCTTCTAGAAGGAGAAACTTCCATGGTGTGGTGGCATCCGAATGGTTTGGATCTTACTCGCTTTCATGATTTAGTGGGATCATCCTAACCTCCTCACCTTATCCTCTTCAACTTATAAAAGGAGAGGAGCTCTCATGGAGAAAGTTAGCTATCTTGGGACTTGGATAATATAAGCTTGGAGCTTTTGGGATTGGCTAAGTTGTTTTTGGCTTGGGATAGTTAGCTTGGTTAGAGTAGCTTTGAGATTTGCTTTGTCAAGATAGATTGTGAATATTATCAGATCCATGGTTTCAGAATCCTTGGAGAAAGAAGTGTGTGGGGAATGAAGAACACTTGGAAGGGACCTTATGACATCAAGGCCATGGTTGTAATCTCTCTTTCACATTTAATATGATACAATAATATGATTATTCCTATAAATCTTGTTGTGTTTTATTTTATGATTCCTTGATCACATACATAGGTTTATATCGTGTTTATGCTATTACTATCACTTTGGTTGGTTGCGTTCTTTTGCAGGATCATCATTGTATGAGCATTGGAATGGAGCTAGGTTGGCGATGGTGAGAGGAAGCAACATTTAAACGGTATGTCACCTATCTCTCTTTAGTCAGTAAATTCAATATCTAAAACTTAAGAAAAGTGTCATGTTCTAGTGTGTTTTGTTTTAGATCTAGGTGGATCTAGGGAGATCAGTTAGTGTTCGCACCTACTGATTAGTCCGATAATAGTTACGTTCGTCGAAGCTCACGGAATCAACTCTTTTTTCAAAGGGGTGTTTTTGGATCCACAGTCAATTTCTCAATTAACAATGGTGATAATGAGCTACCAACTTCTATTTATAGAATTTTTGGCCCCTTTTTGTCATTTTTTGGACCCTTTTGTCATTTTTTATAAATTAAAAATCATTTAATATTGTTCAGGAGTTTCTTATGGATTGTTACGATAAGAGTTATTTTGGGTATTGGGAAACGTTTTGGAGATTTGGGTCTTTTTAAAGGTCCTTTTGTAAAAAGTCATTTTTCCAACTTGCTTCATTTAAGTTAGGATTCCACCTCCACTTTCTGTGTCTTGTTGTCTTTATCACTACGCCATAGGATCGACCCCACTAAGTTGCAACACAAAACCCTCATTGCTTCTTTAGAAGTGTCGTAATTTAGTGGTAGATCCTACTTTAACATGGATGCCCTAGGTAGATCCTGGTCGGAATTTGGTGTCCATGCCGTCACTAATGACTATAGGCTTGGGATTCCTTATTATTTTTTCTTGATTACGGGTTTGAACCCCATCTGCATGATTCAGTATCACACTTGACCTCATCCTCAGGACTCCCAAAACATAGCGGGTCTTATTTTAAGCCCTTTTTAGACCCTCTAAACATGAAAATATTGTTGAGCGATCTTGTTGCCCTTCATGCTCGTTAAACTAAAATTTGAAGGCACGTCTGTCTGGCGGTAGTTTACCCCTTTTTCGGTCTAGATGGTCAACTGTACGAACAAAGGTATACTCTAGGAGCCTCGGCTCTCTAGAAGATTATCCTTAGGTATAATTTTACCCCTTTTTCGGGCTTGAGGGACTAAATGTATGAAAAAGGAACCCCCACGGAGTCCATAGTTAAGCTCTTTTCAGAATCCCTAAAATTGAAAAGATCATCGAGTGACCTTGTTCCTTCACACTCGTTAAAATGGTCCAAAATAACATCCCATACAGAGTCCATAGTTAAGACCTTTTCAGACTCCTTAAAATTGAAAACATTGCCGAGTGATCTTGTCTTTGTCACACTCATTAAAATGATTTTGAATAGATGTATTTTCGGTGCTAGTTTACCCCTTTTTTGAGCCGACAAGACTACCTTCGAAAAATGTACCCCAGTGGAGTCTCCTTTTACACTTTTTTAGACTCTCTAAAAATGAAAAAAAACCGAGCTTACCTTCTCTCAGCTCATTAAAATTACATCGAAGGACGTTATCATTGTGTCTTGTTAAACCGCATTTGCATTCCCACATCTTTGGCCTAATGTCGGCTCCATGTTTCTCTCAACTGAACCATCTAAAGCATGCCTTATAACGCAAGCCTTGTAGCACTTCGCCTTTGCGTCTTGACACCTTGACCCCTAAAAGGATTTTTTTGAGTGTCCTTGTACTGCATATGTCTCCTTGCTCTGAGCATCAATCTATTTCTTGCGCCTAGAACTAGTATGTTTTTGGCACTTTTTCCTCCTTTGTAATGTAGCATTGTTTTATTCTTTTTCAAGATTTCCAAAATTATTTGAAAAAGACAAAAAAAAATCAAATATACCCCAAAAAGAGGAAGGGAAAAGTATTTTCTTTTTGTTGGCAGCACAATAAGTCACCCTTGGACAAAGCACATCCTTATGTTTGTTCGTCAAGCTCTGGGATTTAATATCACCTTAGGAAGCTATTCTCGCTACATAGAGTTGTTTCCTCCTCTATTTGGTTATTCTTCCAAAAATATGGATATATTTGTGTTGCCTCCTGCATCGTGAACTTATGTCAATACCGTGTTGCCTGAGTCTCATCATTTTTAGTGTTATTGTCCAAGGGAAGTGTTTACCAAGCCTGATTCAGCCCTTCTACAGTTTTTCTCTTGCCCTCATGCCCGACCATACTGAAATCCCAATCAAGTCTTTGTTTGAGATCAATGAAGCCCTCAGCCTGATCATCAAATCCTCTAGTTCATGCCTGACGAGCCGTTGAAGACCTCTGGGTAGTGAAGTCGTACACTCATATTACACTCCTACCCGAGTTGTGAATATTTTGAAGTTGTTTCTCGAGCTCTGAAGACCTCATCTGTAGCCATCATGCCTTATCAACTTCTAGAATATGGATACTATGCATGTATATATTTTTGATTTCGATATGTAGATCCGTTGTGTATTGATTGCGGCTACACTTTATATAGTTATATGACATGGATCTGCAGTGTATTTGATTGGTAGCCATGATTTTATTTCATCCCGAGCATGGGTATGCCCACCTCAGTGAGACAATTTTTATTTTGCAGATGGCACCTCCCAAACTCTAGTCCCTGGGCTCACTTGTTTCATATGCTTGGTGAAGATTGATAATGTATTTTGGCCATCAGATGCTCTTCTAACCTCACACATTAGGGGGCATCTGTTATAACCCTAATTTGCACCATATATGCTTACCTGGCATTAGGCCATCTTATTTTACATCTTTTGTGAAGCCACTACTGAACAACTTCTTAAAAACACCATTTTTGAAGGCATACGTGCCCTGCTCCACTACTACATGCATGTATACGCTAGCTGACCCACTATAGCCCGTGTGTACCTACAAAAGCATGAAACATGGAAAGTTTCAGATGGAACACACAATTTCAGGTAAGTTACCTAAATTTTTTGACTACCCATATCCGGTCACTCAACCAAATACCTAGCCCTTTCTAGCCTATAAAAGAAGGGGTAGGGTTCCCATTTGAAAAAAGAAAAAGAATAGTAAAGAAACTCTACCCGATTTTGCATTCCCCTTGCCCCAACCTTTTGCAAATATTGTGTGAAGAGAAGCATATATGAAATTATATGGAGCACAATTGAAGAGGAGCCTAGGACTAGATTCGAGGAGCAATGGCCGATCTCACTATTGTAAGGTATTCTTGTGAGATTAATAAAAGAAGTACCTTTCCCGTCCCACCATATGAGGTTTTTAATGTTTAATATTGATTATATTTTGATAGAATATCTAACCCATTAGTTTATAGATCAAATGCATGTTTGGAGTTCTTTGTTTTTCTATTTGTGAATGCAGGTCATCTTTGGGAGGAAACTTGTAGTCAAGGAGCAACTGAACGTGAAAGGATCTATATCAAACGTGGAAGTCAAGGTATAGTAACTTGATCCTTCTATCCTTGTATTTACATATGAATAATGGGGTTTATGATTGGGATGATGGTAAGAAGTAGGAGACTTTAGGTCATTTTTTCATGCATTACAGAACCCTTAATTCTATTCCATAGGGGGATTTCCCACCCACAACATTCCTTTGATTTGAACCCGGTCTTTGTTTTCTTTCCTTGTTGACAATGTTTGCATAAAGTGTTGGTTGGTTTCATGATCCGGGGCATTTCTTTGACTGCTTCTCTTCTGTTGAATTTCACAATGTTATCAAAATGTATGTGACTCATTCTTCTCTGCCATAGCCAACTTTCATCTTCCTTTCCTAGAAAACACTTTTCATTTCCAATTTCACTTAATACATATATGTTGCTTGAAGTTCTCGCAATTGTAGCAATCAATTTTCCTGAACCTTCTTTTCTTATCTTGCACTTTTGTGAATCGAAAGTAACTTTATGACCTTGGTTAGACATTTGACTCACACTTAGAAGATTATGTTTCATTTATTATACTAGTAGAACATTTTATGCCTTCGTATTCTTATTCCCAATTCTGACTGTGCCTTTTCCAATGATTTTAGTTGAATCATCATTTCCGAAGGAGACTTATCCATCTCTTTCCTTTCGTAATGTAAGAAACCTATAGCTATCATCTGTCATGTGTTTTGAATAGCCACTGTCAACATACAAACCACGTTTCTTTTGCTTATCTTGTAGAGGGAGCTTTCATTATTCATTACTGTACTAATCCTTCTTTCTTATCCATGTCCTTTTATGAGGTTCATGTCTGTGACTGTTGTTATTCTATTGCAGTTCTCTAGCAGGGACTGTCATTCTGCAATCTTTGGCCATGTGTCCAAAATTGTTACATTTGTAACATCCCACTTCAGTGCTAAAAGATTCAAATATGTTGTAAATTCATCTTTGTGTTTCACCAGGCCTTCTTGGATAACCCATTTGTGTATGAATTTCAAAGTTGTTTGTGTTCCTGTTGTTAGCTCTGCAATTCACAGCTTTATGTCCAAAATTATTACATGCACAACATAAACCAAAAAAGATAGTTTGATACCTGGGAGTTGAAGATATTATGAAAGGAGGTGCTCTTATAAATTCTTCTTCTTCCTAAGGCCTATCTGTCGGTTGTTGATTCTGAAATCTGAATCTTCTCGGTGGAGGAGTGTCCCTGTAATCTTCCTTGTAGATATTACTATCCCCTTGATTGTTTCTGCATAGCTTTATGGATATGTTTCTTGCTCTGTTGTTTTGGAGCTTAATCCTTTTTCTGTCTGATTGTATCTAAGTCTAAATTTGTCATGATGAGATTTTTTACTATTGATAATTTCATCCAAAACTTTTGAGTTGTTCTGCATATTTTTATTTTGAAGATCCTTTCTTAATGTGATAATCTCTGCTTCCAAATTTCCAATGATCTTGTCTTTTTCTTCTAGATGTTATTTGAGTGCTTCTTTAAGTATTTTATATTCTTCTATTTGAACCTTCAAATTTGTGATCATTTGTTCTAGCTCTTGAGTGTCCTTTTTCTTGTCTAGTTTTTCTTATAGTTTCTTGTTTTTCTTATTTTCTCTTCGGATAATTTCTATGGAACGCATTAATTCCTCTCGGTAGTCAACTTCTGCCTCTTCAATTTCTTATTCGACTTCTTCATATTCTTCGTAGGCTTATTCATATTCTTATTCAGAGTCTTCTTTATCAAAGTCTTCTACTGCCATGAATAGAACTCTTTCTGTCTCACTGTCACTGACTTCATCTTCATCTGATGATGAGATGTCTTCTTTGGTGCATAAGCTTTTCTTGAAAAAATTCTTTGTGGTTCTTCTGTCTTTATATGTTTGTTTTCCTTTTGAGTAACCTTCATCATTTATCTTTTTCTTAGAAGTACATTTGTTAGAAAAATGACCAATACCATCACAATTAAAACAAATTAAAGGAAGCTTACCTCTATACCTACTGTTGGTTCCCTTGTTCAGTATTTTGACAAAGTTGGCCACTTCTTCATCATCTTCCGAGACGTCACTGATGTTGCTATGTTCTTATTTTTTCCTTCTCTTTTTCTTTGAATTTTTGGATTCTTTGAAGGATGCTTCTTTTATATATGGAGTTTCCTATTCAGCTCTCATTTCATATGCTATGAATATTCCATGTAATTCATCCATGCTTATTGACTTTAGATCTGATCTTTCTTCTAGTCTTGATATCTTAGGGTCAAATCTCATAGGAATATATCTTAGTACTTTTTGAACAATTACAGATTCTTTGATTTCTTCTCCCAATCCTATGATTGCATTTACTGTTTCATCAACTCATAAAAATTAAGCTGCAATATTCTCATCTTCCTTCATCTTAAGTTTCTCGAACTGACCTCTGTAAGTTTGAAGCTTTGCTTCTTTGACTTTTGAATCTCCTTCATAAATATTTTGAAGTTTGTTCGAAATCTCTTTAGAGGATTTACAATGTTCAAATTTGGTGAATATCGTTTTACTAAGACCATTCCAAAGTGCATTTTTGGCTTTGGAATTATTCTAACTGAATTTAACTGCTTTGTCATTTGTTGGCAGAACTGTTGGTGTTGTGTATCCATCTACAATTGATTACCAAATTTCAAATCCCTATTCCTGTATATGTGTTTTCATCCTTATGAAACCAATATTTAACCAGTATTTACTTCACAGATAAAATCCTAATTACATAGCAGCGTAGAATCCAACCATATCTAACACATCTAAGCACTCATCATATGGAAATATATCAGATCTAGCACTTATTCACATCACTAAGAACTAAGCTATCAGATTCATCTAAACATACATTATTGCACTAAGCATCAATAACATGAAAAATATAAAAACCATAATGCACAAAGAAACCATAACATAGGATATACATGGTTCACCCCAGTGTGGGGATACATCCACCAACTCTTCTTCTATTCTATTATCTTTTGTCAATCTTCTTACAAGCACTGAGCATCAAAACCACACACAAAGGACAGTAGATTTGCGTGCACCTCACCAGATCCTCGTTCCTCAAGCTAGGTTACAACACAAATCCTTCTACAATTTGTGCACAGAGCACTACATATAACCTACACTTAGCTTTGCAAGTCTCAACATACACTAAACACAAAACCTCTTACAACACTTTCACTTAGCACTTTCGTCCTACAACATCACACTATAACCCCATATTTACTTCGCTTAGTTATCTATTTATACATTACAAAAAGGCATAGAAATGGGTAAACCCATGGGCCGACATCCCCATACCCATTACATAATCCCAAAACCCAAAAGTTCCCTAAAAAGGAGTTGAGATCCTACGATCTCTGCTTCAACTTGTGCTTCGCCTTTGACCAGCCTGTTGAAGTCCCAAAATAGGTCAAACATGATCGAGGATCTCCAAAACTTAGTCAAGGGACAACAGGCCCCTAACACTCACCCATGACTCGTCTCGAGTCACTCTAATCTAGGTAACTTTGCTTCAAAATCCTAAATATTAGCTTGATCTGCTTCAACCTGTTGCTTCGCCAAGGCCTCCTGGTCTGTGAACTCTTGAATAATTTCCTCATTCATAGGTCCCTCTAAGTGTTGTTCTACCGAAGTGACTACTTGTTCCAGATTTGTTCCTCAGCCTTCAATCTCCTCAAAAAGTAAGTAATATGCATCATGGACTGGCTAGAGATTCTGAGTCACTTCCATGACTTTGCTTTGTTTGGCATGGACATGTTGTTGAGCCATGTGTTGTTCTTGGGATCTTTTCATCCTCTCAACTACTGATAGGAGTTTCAACTGTTCTTGTACAATTGTTGCTTGTCTCTTTGACTCTTGGAGTTGTGAATCTAGTGTATTTAGTTCAGGGTCCTCTGTAAGTCGCTCATAAGTTTGTGTGCTACGATTGCTTAGTTGTTTACATTCCATGGATAAGGCCTTGATTCTCTCAACTTCGCTCCGGGAAGTTGCTTCTCTCTAGTCTCGCACATCCTACAAAGTGATTGTCACTATTTGTAGCTCCAGTTATACTACTCTATGTTGAATGGCTTCAACAAGCTTTGTCACTTGATTCTCTACTGGTTCTTCTTCCATATGTTCCCAGCCTGTCACAGAGCGAAGTGCTTTGTTGACTGCTTCTTTAACTCTGACTTGCTCTGAAATCATCTTTTATTTCTCCTGCTGGATCTGTGCTTTATCCTCTTCAAACTTGGTTTGGAGGTCTTCCTTCTCCTCTTGCGCAACTCAGTGTTGATCTATCACTTCCTCTTGAGCTTGCTTCAGGGCCACTATGGCCTATTATTTTTCTTCCTACACAAGACGAAGGCAAGCTTCAGTTGCATCATCTACTCTACAGAGTTGGGTAGGCTCAACTCACAACTTTGTTTCTTGTGATGATAGGGGCACAATGGACACTGTGTGGCTGGAGTGAAGGGCTTGTTATACCCCTCTCATCTTTGTTTCAATTATGTCATACATGGTTTCCTGTTTTGCTTGATTACGCTGTAAAAGATCTTCTAAATTATCTAAGATAGAAGAATTGATTAGGTCGATGTCATCCATCGTGAGTACATTATCCATCTGCGGTTTATTGTCTTTAGATTTCTTCCATGATGTAGGTTTCATGTGGGAAACCTGTCTTTTCTTAGATGGCTCTGTTTCATCCGAGGGATTCTATGGTGGTGTTATTTTGACTTTCTTTTGCTTATCTTCTTCCCCATTGGTATCTCCTTTGTCTACTTCATAATCACCTCCTCATCCTGGTGACTCTGAAGAAGTTTCATCCAATACATTGTTCATCTCCTATATCTCTTCTTTCTTCTTCCTTCTACTACTGCTAGGTACATCGTACTCTTCGCAAGTAACCACTGGACTTTTGATTAGGTTGGGGTCGAACAATTTGGCCTGGTCCACTGGGATAAGGAACTCTACGGGCCATTCCTTAGTGATTTATTCCATGTCCTCTTCTATAATATTATAATATGACTGAAGCTCTTCTTTACTTTCATCTGTGCACACATTGATATAAATAAAATGCCTATCTGCACAAAACTTCACCATTGGCCTAAACCTGTGAAGGGTGTTTGATTTCATATGAGGGAAGGACTCGATATATCTTTTCAACTACAGGTAGTATGTTGGAAGATTGGTTGTTGTCATTGATGTCAACCCTAGTCATGGGTTTTGGACCAGAAGATTGAT
>ML798424.1:19386-44618 GCA_009831015.1 Picea engelmannii
GATTATTTCTCATATATTGTGCATGGTGTAACTCTTATACTATTGTTCATTTCTCATTGGATATAATTGAATGGTTTAAGTATAAGTTGAAAAAGGTTTTAAATTGTACTTGATACTGATTCACCCCCCTCTCAGTATCAACATAGTATTCATGGAACACCACGTTCGACTACCATTGTTTCCCCATATCGCTCGAATACCAGAGCATGGTGAACTTTGTGGCTAAAGGTTCAAATGGCTAAGTATCAGGGAAGGTTGCTCCTTCCAACATCTCCCAAGAAAAAAACACTGTGAGGATCAACAACCAACTAAAATGGAACTCATAGCCCTGATCCTGAGCTTCACGGTAGTCCATTTCTAACAAGTTGACTAAGTAACTAGCCCAGTTCATTTGGAGTCCTTCCACGCATTTTCTAGCAAGTTCAACGACAAACCCCATGACCTGCGTGGGTTTGTTCTTCTTTACTATATTACCAGCAATCAACTGGAAATAAAGGTTCACTGCACCATTCTATATGGAGGCTACCATGTTGCCTCCCGTCCCCTTCTCCACATCATCGTAGGTATCTTTAATCCTTTGCGCTAGGGAACAGTCTGCAGCCTTCCCTTGGTAGAAGTCTTGTGGGTCTAGCCCTTGCATACTTAATCCAGTGATCCTATGGATCAAGGCCAGATAAACAGTGATGTGTCTATACAACCATAGATAAATTCCATGGAAGCATGACAACAGGATTTTAATGCATGCGTTAACCTCCTAGTGCCTTCCAAAATGGGGTATCTTCATTACATTCAGAATAGTGGATTGCACAATGTTCATGGTCCATGGTTGAGGAATGATATTTGATTTTTTTCCCTTCATCTTGGTCATATATTTGTGAGGTGTGAGCATGCCATAGATCTTGTGGTCACCCAGATTGTAGTCTCTAATCTTCAGAATTAGGATTTGTTCCAACTGTGGTTTAACTGCACATATCCCCTTCAGGAGGTATGTCATAATCACGGTGTAGTCAAAGTCCCTCAGGAAACTATCACAACTCACTGCACCAGCCAGGGGTGGGATGTAGTCAGGAAGGATGGATGGGATTAACTTTGCATTCACCAAGTCATCACAATGCTTGGTTCTTTTCTCGGTCATAGCTTAGGATGGTCCGGATCCATGAGCAGTCGATGGAGAGGCTTGTACTACTCTCGTCGATGAATATTGAACTCTTGCATACATCACCTTCTCATCCATTAGATCAATTATAATTTCCTCTACTAAATTTTCTACTGTGCCAATGTCGTCTGACATGCACTCTCGAGATCAGGTATCTCAGGTTGATGAACAAATACTCAATGGGATAGAACGGGTGGCGAAGTCTCACTGAACACGGTGCAGTAGTAGTCAACTCTCTGTGGGCTTGGATAGTCACTATTTTCAAAAGTGTTCTCAGTGCATCGTTCGATGGGATAAATAGGCAACAAATTATTCCAACGGGTCGAAGAGCCTTAATCAATGCAATTCCATCTATTATGGCACGGTCCCAATGGTCCAATGGCGAGATTTTGGGACATAAATACTTTCCTAACCATTTGAGAGTGTCATTCTAATGGTCATAATGCCTCTAACAATTATATTGATCCGTCATGGCGAAGTGCCAATTTGCGTTGTCATGATATCTCGACGAGGTTCAAATTCTGGAAACCTTCCTTCTGCGAAGTTATTTCTAGAGCTTCTTGCAACTTTTCTAACTTTGATTTATTCTTGTTGAGCTTTATAGCCTTCTTTCCTGTAATCTGAGTTACTAGGTTCCTCTTCCAATTTTGATTCTTATTTTCTCTTGGTATAGTAACTTCGTCTTGTTGATGATCTTTCATAGGATTCAAGGGTGATATTTCTTCTATGTCTGGGGCAGGTATTCTACTTTCATGTATGGACAAGATTTTCAAATTTGTCTGTGTTCTTTTAGCTTCGACATCCAAATCTCGGGTCTTTAGTAGCTTTGACTTATTCTCCTGTTCTGCTATCATGTGTGTTATTATTCTAGTCATGAAATCTATTAATTCTTTCTTTTTATGTTCTAGGGATTCCTCTTCTTTCTTCGCCTCTGATCTTTCTCCATCCAGTTTTTTCTTAGTACCATAGAAAATGGGGCATTTTTCTCAATAAACTTAATGACCTCAAATTATTCCTCTGTCGAAGTTCCATGAGCACTCATAGATGTCTGGATAAGTCTTCCACATAGAATTATTAGTTTTCCTCTAAATAATCCTATTCCTCCCAATGAAGGAATCATAGTAGGTTTTCCCAAAATTTCCCAAGTTCTTTCTGTCAGGATATTCACCTGTGTCTCTTCATCCAAAACACAGTCTATGTCAAAGTCTCATATTCTTTCTTCTATGCACTCTTTGTCTTTTAATATCTCTGATAGATTGGTGTCTCTGTGATCATTCAAGATTTCTTTCATTTGCAATAATACATTTTCTGATTCTCTCTGGGATTCTGCCATTGTCTTAGTCTCTTGGCCTTTCTTATGGTTTTATTGTTCCGTATTCATTATTTCAAGCTTAGCAATTGCTCTATGGAAATCCAAAACTCCATGTTCCATAGATTTACAACAAAGACAACTAGGTCTTCTACCAGGGCATTCCTTAGCAATATGTTTCAGTCTTCTGCAACTGTAACAAAGGGTTAATCCCCTATTTCTCTTAAATTATCCTCAGCCTTTCCTATACTACGCACTAGGATCATAGTAGCTAGCCTACAAAAAATTATTTCTAGGGTCCTGCATCCATTTGTTAGTCTAAACACTCTTTCTATGCATAGGAATAACATATCTATCAGATCTACTCATATCAAATCTTGTTTCTTCTAACTGTGCCCTAGTTTTCAAACTGGGACCAAATTTATCAAACATACCTAGATCCATACTTTCAAACAAAAATTTTCACTTATCTTACTTTCAGCAGAGCATAAATCTTTCAGATCTTACAAATTTTCACTTTTCTTACCTTTTTCAGAGCACCCAGCTTTCAGATCTTACCTCTTTTCTTTAGATCATACTTCTCTTCTTAGCATAGAGCTTCACAAGTCAAGTAGAGTACTATGCACTAGGTCAACAAACCTATGCACAAATATTTTTCCTTTCCTCAATTCCCAACAATCACAGTTTCAGGTCCCGGAAACAGAACCATTTGTTGGCACAGGGGAAGACCCAGGGTTCAACGCTTCAACAACACACCAACAAAACCCTAACTAATATCCCTTTCGACAACACCTATGAAGCATATTAAGTCTCACCTGAGGTAGAGGAAGGGGTGGTTGCAGGATGCAAGTGTCTACAACCTAGCTAGGACATAGATATGTGATTACAATACTCTAAAAATGCACTTAGCAATTACCATTCATTATCATTCAACCAATATTTACTTCGCAGATAAAACCCTAATTACAGATCAGCATGACATCCAACCAGATATAACACATCTAAGATGGAAATATATCATATCTAGCACTTATTCACATCACTAAGCACTAAGCTATCAGATTCATCGAAACATACATTATTTCACTAAGAATTAGTCACATGAATGTTAGGCGGAAATATTGTCGTTTAATTTCATTGTAGTGATTTCCCAACTATTTAATTTGTCAATCAGAGGTTCGTAGGCTTACGAAGCACATGCACTATATATGTAGAACTGAAGTAGAAGTAATATAATCTAAATTTCTGAAATGAAATTAATCTAGGAAAGAATTACATCATGTTAAGATTTGAATGACAAAAGACATATGTGAGCTCACACAATATATCAATCTCAAATTATATTACAAGAATAAAATGACAAAGCATCAAAGAATAACAATGAAATAATCAAAGCTAAGAATCCCCTTCTCCTCATACAAGACTAAATTATGAATTACATGATCTCTAACTCTCCAAGCTAATCTCCCCTATGATAACATGATGACTCCCTCCCTCATGAAGAGAGAGCACTCTCTTATATACATGAAAGTCTTGAAGAGTGTCATAATTACAAATCCACTATTCTCTCAACTTATTCCTTCAAATCCTCCACTCATATCTTGGATAAGATGTCCTATCAAAATCTCCATGATCTTCTCCTTTGAATATGCTTGAATGATTGTCCCAAATATTCTTCAAATCTTCAAAGCTTGAAGATGAAATTCGAATTTGAGGCTAGGTGGTAATATTTGACTTTGTTTAAATATTCACATATGCGTGCACACATCATCAAACTCATCCAACCTTGATATGTAATGAAAATATGTTATTTTTCTAATATTTAATCACAAATTCCCTTATAATACTAAAATGAATACAATGGAAAATAATAAGGAGAAACCCAAATATCATTATGGAAATGGTATGATAAAAGGTTAATGGGACGATGAAATGTAAGGAATAGTGAAGAAAAAAGAGGATATAAAAGTGACATTTTTGAGGCCCAACATACCCCCCAACTCAACTTGTTGCATGTCCTCATGCAACCATGCATGGATATTCTTAAGAACTTTTGGCATTTAAACTATGGATTTGATTGATGATGTCTTTTTAATAAGGAATATTTCCAGTATTTGTAATACAGGAGTAGCAACATGTGTAATTTCCTTATGGTTGGTTCTTGTGTGACAAACATGAATAGAAAAGATGTTGGTTCTTGTGTTAACAACATTCATTTCACTTATTTATTTTCTTGCTGTAATAATTTAGCCATATACTCACTAGAAATAATAAGCTATCAATGTGCATAAGAAAGCATCACTGTGTATAAGAAAGCCTTTTCTTTATCTTTATGAATCATGCCAATATGTATATCAATCGAAATGAAACAAAGTGTCGTTGGACAAGAAATGTTAGTGAATCATAAATGGAATGATGAGATGGTAAAATGGAATAATGGTAATGAATATGTAGTGAATATAGGTTCCCTCCCTCCCCAACTGAAGTGGTTGCATATCCTTATGCAACTTGGCATAGGTTATGAAAGTGAAAAAGGAAATAGAGCATGGTGAGGGAATTTTCCAAAGTTATTCATTACCAGCAAATAAGGAATTACGTGATTAAAGATTAGAAAAGAACATACCTCCACTTACCCAAAAAGTAGATCTAGTTGTTGTGGCTGATGGATCAAGAAAAACATGACTGGCGTTGTAGCTGCAACTGTTGTAACTATTGGAGAAAATAATATATGACTATGACTGATGGAAGATGAAATGTGTCACTGTTGCAAGATCATGAAAATAGAACTACTAATGTTGTTGCTGCAGTAACTGGATCATGGAAGTGAAGGAATCTGAACTGCTACTGTTGAATCATGTGGAAGGTAGAGAATATGGAACTGTGTTACTCTAAGAGATCTAATATCAAAATGTTGTGACTGCTGAGGGGATCATGAAAAAGTGTATAGTCTTCACCCACTACAAATTGATGGTACAATTCTAGTCATGCAAATAAATGTGTCGGTGTCGAGAATGAAGAGAAATCATTGGATTATCGGCCATTGATGAATGTCGTTAACCAATGCGAGGCAACTCACCATTGATGTCAATGAGAGCCAAGGTACCCCAGTACATATTGCGAAGTGAGAATGGATGTGTTGAGGTCAAGAAACTTGCAATATTTGACGATCAAGGGACGTTGATGTATTCCCGTGATTGTCAGCGAGAGAACTTGCCATGAAGGCATGCAAGCCTCCAGGTACTCAAAAATGAACTCTAGTTTATATCCCAGATAAGGTGTTGAGGTAGATGGGGAAAGACTGTTGAAAGGTGGGCCTTAATGAATCCCACATTAGTCAACACGGTTTTATAAAAATATTGGTAGGACTATAGGTGTAAATATCTCAGTAGCAATAGGGTTTATGGAAAGGAAATCAAGGCAATGTAATCATCGAAAAGGGAGTTGGTTTTACTCAGAAGGAAAACTGGAAAGGCAAAAATGAACTGAAAATGATAAAGGAAATGATGTATGCAACTCATAAATATAGGCATGTGTGAAGTCATGAAAGTTAAGGCAATGGAAGATGGCTTCAACACAAGATGAGTAATCAACTTTAAAGGAGAAAATGGAACAGTGTCACACCATGAAATTTGGCAAAATGCGAAAATTTGGCAAAATGTTTCTGTGTATCACAAAACGTTGTTGTGTAACAGCAAAATATTTCTGTGCAATAGGAAAGAGTTGTTGTGTAACAGAAAAATGTTTCTGTGTAACAACAAACATCAGGATGCGCAAAAATTTTCTATGTATCAGCAAAACTGTTTATGTTGACTAACAACTCCTTCAAGTTGTCTAGCAAAGCATGTGTTTCTGAAAAATGTTGTGATTCATGAAAATCAATGCAACAGCAAAGTGCAAGTGTCCTCGTTCCTGCAAAGCTTTAATACAAATTCCTGCATAAAATTGTGAGATTTGCAAAGAATATATCATGCAAAACAGAAATAAGTATGAATGTGAGGAACTCATAGAAAATAGACTGCGTTTTTATCCTGTTGTCCTTGCATACTGGTTTGTCTTCTTTTGCTATGATAGTGACTCAAAAGAAAAACATGAATCGTGAAAACAACTCAGGAATTTTTAGAATTCCCATTTGGAAATTTTGATTTTTATAATGTTTTTGTGTGTTTCCATGTTTTTATAATTTTTATTGTTTTTCTTTTGAATTAAAACCAAGTTTTGTATTATTCTCAAAAATAAATAAAGAAATAAAAATAAAAACAAAGAATCCAAATGAATATTGTGATCATGCTTGTATAAACATTTTCTCCTTTGCTGATCGAAAAAAAATATACCAGAATTTTGCAAACAATTAATTTATACAACAGTAACTGTAATGTTATTAGTGTGAATCTCACACTCTGATCAGAAATGGTATGATTCAACAAAAAATTCAGCACAAGCATCACAAGGATCTATAGATTCGGCAAGGATAACTCTGAAGCTTTGTTCTAATGGGCCGAAAATGCACAAGAATACTGAGATATCATTTTTGATTGTTGGGGAGTGTAGAAAACCTGATATATTGTGAAGGCTAACAGTCTGGAGATAATATTGTTAATATGGGAGAAGATCACTGCAAATCATTAATACAATCAAATCGGATAATCAAAATAAACAACATAGTCCAATTATTGATATGAAGCATGAATCGAATGCTACAATCATGGAGAGGAAATTCTAGCTTCCCTATTATTGAGAAGATACAAATAGAATTCAATCCTGAATGTTGATTCTTCAGAGATGGGAAGGTGGAGCATGTAAAAAAAAATAAATTCACTGTAATAACATGTATAATTTTGATGTAACAACATGTAAGATTTTCTCTATAACAACATGTAAAATTTTCACTATAACAGCATGTTGTAACAACATGTAAAATTTTTCGCTATAACAACATGTAAAATTTTCGCTGTAACAGCATGTTGTAACAACATGTAAAATTTTCGCTATAACAACATGTAAAATTTCATTGTTTCAACATGTAAAATTTTTATTGTATCATCATGTAGAATTTCATTGTTTCAGCAACTGTCTCAACATGTAAAAATTTCACAGTTTCAGCATAGAAAATTTTTGGTTTTGTTTTTATTCGTCTAATGTTTTATTGTTTGCAGATAAGCAAATTTATTCAATCACTGTTACAGTAAAATTTCGCTGTAATAGCATGTAAAATGTTGTTGTACCAACATGTTGAAATAGCATGTACAATTTTCATTGTATCAGCATGCTATAACAACATGTTGTAATAGTATGTAAAAAATATTTTTGTATCAGCATGCTGTAAAAGAAAAAAAATTCGTTGTAACAACATGTAAAATTTTCGCTGTATTTTATTCGTCTACAAATTTTTATTTTTATTTTTTTACTGTATTTATTTGCAGGTCAAAGGATGGACGCAAAGACATTCATTCCTGAAACCAAAATCATTCCTATTTTCTAATCCTCACGATCGCACGAAGCGGGGAGGAGAGCATACTTATTAAAAAAAATTAGAGCAAAAACGTTGTTTAGTTCATTAGCCTACCTATTCTATGCTAATTGGCAATTAAATATTGGTTACATGTAGGCAAATTTCTAGTGGAGCCAAGCACGTAACAGTAACAAAAATATGTTCAGTGGAAATTTTTCAAATGAATAATGGAAATATTTGAGAGTGAATGAATCTAGTTGCTGTGACTCCAAACTTTCTAAATAAAAAGAAAAATAAAAAGAATTTAACCTGGTAGTCACTTGAAACCATTGTTCGATATAGCTTTCTATTGATACTGAGAGGGAGGTGAGTCAGTATCAAGTACAATTTAAAAACTTTTTCAACTTATAATTAAACCATTCAACTATATCCAATGATCAATGAACAATAGTATAAGAGTTACACCAATACACCACAATACACCATGCACAATATATGAGAAATAATCAATAGTTATTGTTCAAGGGAAGTAATGACTTCCAAAGGTAGCTACAGCTTCCAAATGTAAAAGGAGGGATAAACTTCCAACAGGAAGATACAATCCTCCAATATCAAGAGATATGTGAACTCTCCATCCTTGCCCCTTCCTTCCACCCAAGAATATATGAGAGATAATAAAACTTTACATTAAATCATCACCATCAACCAATCATCACATAGAACCTGATAATGCTTCCTAAGACTTCTTCAATTTCTATAATTATTCAATTATTAGAGTACCTTGATCCTATAGATAATATTACTCAATGTATTCTCTGAAAATCCTCCAATTTTCACTCCTTGAATCCTCCCCAAAAAGAGGTTATAGAAAGAATGGTAGACTTTATTTAATTCTTGTATGTTCAGAAGACCCAACTTGTACAACATGCCCTGCGATCAATATTTAACATCCGATTCTGAAAATCACACACAAGAAACTAAAGTCTGTACTATTTTCAATGGAAGTGGTCCCATGTCATTTGGATTATGTATGAATAATTTATGACTATTTTACCCGGAATAGTTGTTTATTGACTAGCTTTAGGACTAGTCACAAACCCTATCTTCCACAGAGTGTATCTCCATAATTATAGCGAATCAAGAGCTGAAATTTTTATCAGAGGTACCTTGATATGTATTATCAATACCATAGCAATTTAACCATATGAATATTTCTAGAAAAACATTTATAGTAAAAATGGTAAGATGACCTGAAAATAACATACCTTAGAACACATCACCAAAAGATTTCATCCTCCCTTGAAATATGGCCTTCTTTTCTTCTTATTTCCTCTTAAATTCGACTTGTATCAAATGAATTTATAATGATGTTTATTTATACCATTTATGTCACTTAATTTTAAAATTAGGGCTGACCTGACACTTTCTTATTTTGTAATTCTTTTCTTTAATTAGCTTCGGGGCCTACATGTACTTCCTTCTTCAATTCACTTTGTCATCTTCAAAAATTCATTTCTCCTCAACCATGAGGATCCACGTGATGTGCCACATACCACCGGAAACAACATGATGTATACTATCCATTCATGGGTGTTGTATATTCATGTGAATTTTCCTTCATGTCCAAATACCTTTATCAATCTTGCGGTCCAAAACCCATGACTAGGGTTGACATCAATGACAATAACCAATCTTCCAACAATCTCCCCCTTTGTCATTGATGGAAACACTCATGCTACCCCTATAATCATGATCCCAATTTCTCTCCCCCTTTGACATCAATGGTAAAGGTTAGGGCTTCTCCCCCTGAGTTTAATGGAAAAATGTAACTCTCTTCTTTGGGGCTGCTCCCCCTGAACATGTGGCAATCAATAATACTTCATCCTTATTTTTGGTCTTTGGGAAATTTTACTCCTTAGAATTATTTTGTGTGGCTTTTGTCTTCTCTCTCTTCTTCATGTTTAGTATGTATATGTTGTTCGGTCTTCTCGTTGCAGTTTCAACCAATCTTCTTGAGTTATTTTCTCTGATTTTACATTTTTGGGAATCAAACGTAAGAGTGTATCCTTGATCACACATTTTAATAACACTGAGTGGATTATGATTCAAGTCTTCAACCAATAGAACATTCTTTGCTTTTACATTTTTTATTCCAAGATCTACTACACCTTCTCCAAGTATTTTGGCAGATGAGTCATCTCCAAATGAAACATTGCCACCCTTTCTCTTCAAGTTGATGAATTTGTCTTGATCCCCAGTCATGTGTGAAGAACATCCACTGTCTATGTACCATTCATCTTCTTCTTTACATTCTTCAGTGGTCAATGCTATTCTACAATCTTCATTGTTTGGAATCTCTTTCCTTCTCCATACTGTGGTTGGCATAGGGACATCTTCATTCATATATATGCAATGTTGTGCTTTGTGACCAAGATAATTACATTTGTAGCATGCAATATTTTTGTCCATCAATGGGGAAAATGAATTATAAATTCTATTGACAAATCCATGATTATTTCCATATCTTCTATTTACACCATTCATGTTTCTTGCGTATGTGTTCCTTTCATTGATTCTGCAATTAATTTCCTTATGTCCAAAATTTTTGCAAGTATAAAAATGACCAAGAAATAAATTTTGATACCTTGGAGTAAGTGGGATTCTTTGTGATGTAGTCCATATAGGTTCATGATCTATTCTTATGTAGTTTCCTTCATACTGATTGAACCTTCTTTGATTCCTGAAGGTAGGAGGTCTTCTTGGATATTCATCTCTTTTGTAATCGTTCCTTCTTTTTTGTATCTTAGTCCACTTCTCATCAACTGTCTACGTAGCTCTTTCTTCAACCTTCTTGTTGGTATTTGCATCTTATTTGTATGAAGTTTCACCCATGCATCCAAGATGTGTTAATTCTTTTGGCACTTTAGAGTTTCTTAAGTTCTTCCTCAATGAGACAACTTCTTGTTCAAGTTTCTCACAATCTTCTTCTTTCTTCTTCATTTGGACATTCCTTACTTCTCCTATTCTTGTTTCTTATTCGAGTAGAGTTTTCAAGGAAATGGTTTCTTAAAGTCTTATAATTGTTTATTCAAGATTACAAATGTCTTTCACAACTAACCAATTCATTTATTAATTTTCTTTGTGTGTCTTTGAGCTTGATATTTTCAATCTCAACATGATTCAATTTTTTAAGATTCTTATCTTCGTGTTGAATAAATTTTTCTTCATGATTTTCTTCTTATTCATTGGATTTTTCTTCTTCAGTGTCATTTCTTTCAATCCTTGGATGAGAACATTCAAATTCAACATGACATACTCCTTCACAATTAAAGCAAAAGAACTGACCTCTATTTTCTTCTTTGAAATCTGAGATGTTGTAATTTGCTTCAACTTCTTCTTCTTCTTCTTCTGTGTCTTCCCTTACATAAAGTTATTATATCTTGTCCCAAAGATATTTTTATGATGCACATGATCCCACCTTGGATTTCACTGAATCTGTCAATCCATCCAGGATGGTATCTATTGCCAATTTGTTGTTCCTTTTTTCTTTCTTCCGGGCTGCAGTCTTTGGTTTCTTCAAAGAATTGTATGCTGAAGAAACTGAGAACCAAACATATACCCCAAGAGATTTCAATTAATTTTCCATTATATTACTCCATTATTCAAAATTTCTTCCATAAAATGGTGGAATCCCACTTGGAATTTTGTCTTCCATTTCTTCTTAGGATCTTCCTTCCAGTGGTTAAACTATACAGAAGGTAACCCGCTCTAATACCAATTGTTGATACTGAGAGGGGGGTGAATCAATATCAAGTACAATTTAAAAACTTTTTCAACTTATACTTAAACCATTCAACTATATCCAATGAACAATGAACAATAGTATAAGAGTTACACCAATACACCACAATACACCATGCACAATATATGAGAAATAATCAATAGTTATTGTTCAAGGGAAGTAATGACTTCCAAAGGTAGCTATAGCTTCCAAATGTAAAGGGAGGGATAAGCCTCCAAGAGGAAGATACAATCCTCCAATATCAAGAGAGATTCTAACTCTCCATCCTTGCCCCTTCCTTCCACCCAAGAATATATGAGAGATAATAAAACTTTACATTAAATCATCACCATCAACCAATCATCACATAGAACCTGATAATGCTTCCTAAGACTTCTTCAATTTCTATAATTCTTCAATTCTTAGAGTACTTTGATCCTGTAGATAATATTACTCAATGTATTCTCTGAAACTCCTCCAATTTTCACTCCTTGAATCCTCCCCAAAAAGAGGTTATAGAAATAATGGTAGACTTTATTCAATTCTGGTCTGTTCAGAAGACCCAACTTGTACAACATGCCCCACGATCAATATTTAACATCCAATTCTGAAACTTGCACAAAAGAAATGAAATTTTGTAGGATTTCCAATAGAAGTGGTCCCACATCATTTGGATTCTGTATGAATAGGTTATGACTATTTTACCCAAAACACCTATTTATTGACTAGCTTCAGGACTGGTCACAAACCCTATCTTCCACAGAGTGTATCTCCATAATTATAGCGAATCAAGAGATGAAATTTTTACCATATGTACCTTGATATGTCTTCTCAATACCATAGCGATTTCACCATATGAATCATTCTAGAAAAAAATTTATAGTAAAAATGGTAAGATGACCTGAAAATAACATACCTTAGAACACATCACCAAACGATTTCATTCTCCCTTGAAATCCGACCTTGTTTTCTTCTTATTTCCTCTTAAATTCAACTTGTATAAAATGAATGTATAATGATGTTTATTTATACCATTTATGTCACTTCCTTTTAACATTAGGGCCGACCTAACACTTTCTTATTTTGTAATTCTTTTCTTTAATTATCTTCAGGGCCTACATGTACTTCCTTCTTCAATTCACTTTGTCATCTTCAAAAATTCATTTATCCTCAACCATGAGGATCCATGTGACATGCCACATACCACTAGAAATAACATGATGTATACTATCCATTTATGGGTGTTGTATATGCATGTGCATTGTCCTTCATGTCAAACTACCTTTATCAATCTTGCAGTCCAAAACCCATTACTAGGGTTGACATAAATAACAACAACCAATCTTCCAACACTTTCGTAGGCATAGTTTCCATCACTCTGATCATGATGCATATCCTCATTTTCCTCCTCAAGTTCCTCAGATGTTGATTCCTCGTTTGTTTCTGGAGGAGCATTTAAGCTCATGGATGCTGTCAATATCTCCTCTTCGTGAGAAGAGGAGATCCCGACTTTTGCAAGGATCTAAGCGATTTGTTCCAAGATGAAACTCATAGTTAAATAATATTGCAAAATGGGTTATTACAGTACCCAAATGAAAATAAAAAACTGAAAATCATACTTGCTGAAACACATGAAAACCTCTTCACAGTTGCAAAAATTAAAATTGCAAAAAGTGAAATTGCAAAAATTGAAATTGCTAGAATTGGAATTGTAGAAATTGAAACACTCCCTACATATCTTTACCCATATGTCCCCTCAGAGTTAGGAGCATGACTAATCAAACTAAACCTCAATCCATCGTTCTTCCCCAACAACAGCGCCAAAATGTTAGGCGGAAATATTGTCGTTTAATTCCGTTGTAGTACTTGCCCAACTATTCAATTTGTCAATCCGAGGTTCGTAGGCTTACGAAGCACACACACTATATATGCAGGATAGAAGTAGAAGTAATCTAATCTAAATTGTTGAAATGAAATTAATCTAGGAAAGCATTACAACATGTGAAGAGTTGAATGACAAAAGACATATGTGAGCTCACACAATATATCAATCTCAAATTATATTACAAGAATCAAATGAAAAAGCATGAAAGAATAACAATGAAAGAATCAAAGCTAAGAATCCCCTTCTCCTCATTACAAGAATAAATTATGAATTACATGATATCTAACTCTCCAAGCTAATCTCCCCTATGATAACATGATGAATCCCTCCCTCATGAAGAGAGAGCACTCTCTTATATACATGTAAGTCTTGAAGAGTGTCATAATTACAGATCCACTATTCTCTCAACTTATTCCTTCAAATCCTCCACTCATATCTTGGATAATATATCCTATCAAAATATCCATGATATTCTCCTTTGAATATGCTTGAATGATTGTCCCAAATATTCTTCAAATCTTCAAAGCTTGAAGATGAAATTCGAATTTAAGGCTAGGTGGTAATATTTGACTTTGTTGAAATCTTCACATATGCTTGCACACATCATCGAAATCATCCAACCTTGATATGTAATGAAAATATGTTATTTTTCTAATATTTAATCACAAATTCACTTATAATACTAAAATGAATACAATGGAAAATAATAAGGATAAACCCAAATATCATTATGTAAATGGTATGATAAAAGGTTAATGGGAAGATGAAATGTAAGGAATAGTGAAAGAAAAAGAGTATATAAAAGTGACATTTCGGAGGCGCAACAATGAACAATATAACAACCATAATGCACAAAGAAACCATAAAATGGGATATACATGGTTCACCCCAATGTGGGGCTACATCCACAAACTTTTATTCTCTTCTATTATCTTATGCCAAGATTCTTACAGGCACTGAGCATCAAAACCCTACTTGGCAGAGGACAAGAGATCTGCATGCACCTTGGCAGATCCTCCTTCCCTGAGCTAGGTTATAGCACAAAGCCTCTCCAGTCTATGCACATAGCACTATAGATGACCTACACTTAGCTTTGAAAGTCTCAACATACACTAAACACAAAGCCTCTTACAACACTTGCACTTAGCACTTTCGGCCTACAAAATCACACTATCACCCCCTATTTACTTCACCTAGTTATCCATTTATACATTACAAAAGGGTCTAGACATGGGTAAACCCATGGGCCGACATCCCCATACCCGTTACATAAGACCAAAACCCAAAATTACCCTAAAAAGGGGCCGAGATCCTGCGATCTCCGCTTCGACTTGTGCTCTGCATTCAACCAGCATGTCGAAGTCCCAAAATAAGTCAAACATGATTGAGGATATCCAAAAATTAGTCAAGGGACAACATCATTTTTAATAAGAAAAACAATAAACTAGTACGAAACCATTAGGTGTGATGAACCCCCTAAAATGGAAGTGAAATACATGATATAATGTGTAGTTGCTCGTCCCATGTGTTATGAATTATTAACGTTGGGGAATGCTAACTAGTCTTTGTTAGATATGGGTTGTAGTGTTATGGATCTCATCATTAAAATTTAACTACAATATATTTCTCAATTAACTATTCATTCATGTTATGTGTGCCATATCTTCCCCCTTTTCGGTGAGTTGAAATGTTCAAATTGTTAAAGCCCTTTAATTTTTTTATGTGGATTAGGTAGGTTGGTTTAGAGCGTTAAGTGGGTTAGGTGGGATAGGTTTGTGGCTTAGGTTGGGTAGGTATGTCTATTAAGTAGGTCAGTGGTCGGTTATGTAGGTTGTGGGTCAAAGGGGTACATTGTGTAGGTTAGGAGTAGGTTAGGTTGGTTGATGGGTTAGGTAGGTTAAGTCATTTTTAATAAGAAAAACAATAAACTAGAAGGACACCATTAGGTGTGATGAACCCCCTAAAATGGAAGTGAAATATATGATAGAATGTGCAGTTACTCATCCCATGTGTTGTGAATTATTAACATTGGGGATTGCTAACTAGTCTTTGCTAGATATGGGTTGTAGTGTTATGGATCTCATCATTACAATTTAACTACAAGAACTTTCTCAATTAACTATTCATTCATGTTATGTGTGTCATATCTTCCCCCTTTTCGGTAGTTGAAATGTTCATATTGCTAAAACCCTTTAATTTTTTTATGTGGATTAGGTAGGTTGGTTATTTTGTGTCTTTATTTTTTTCTTTCATCTAAGTACTTTTTTTCTCCATAAAGAATACTTTTTTGCGCCATGCCAACATGATGATGTCAACAATGTAAAGTGCTAGGATAGGTGAACTAGAGAAATTTTGTGAGATGACATGGATGACATGGACAAGGGGGAATGGAGAAAACAAATGCCATTTCCAAGATATGGCATGTGGAATTGACATAGGTAAAGGTACCCTTAATTTATCAAAATTACTCTAAGTATTAATGATTCAGAATCTACAAGAATTTAATTGAATATTATAATGTATTTTCAATCCACCTCTCCTTGGGGATTTCCTTCTTCGTGTTTTGAATTGCATAAATCAAGATTGGCCTTCGGGCCCAAAATTTTGGGCAAAAATTTAAAATAACTTCACATTTTTGCTATGCACCATGAGTCATCTGCGTTATTTTTTAATCTAACTACAGGCTTTCGGTAGATAAGGGTACACAAAAATTGGGTTCTAAGCGACCAAAAGCTCTCTCTTTCGGTAGCTAACATAACATGAGACTCTACTCTTTAACTACCAAAAACAAAAACTCTTGTGTGATAACAGCTGAGGTGAATTGAGAGATTTATGTCGATTTCACATTTTCATTATTCGCCATAACCATGCCTGAAATAGATATCAGTCAGAATACGGATTCCCTATTATATAGGGTTCTAACAGGACCGACATGGGGCAACCCTTCCCAAATTCCTTCGAATGTAATGCATGCCCAACCATCTATGTCCTATTTTGGAAATCAACCGATGATGTCTCCTCACACGCAAAATCTATACACTGGCCATGGCCATGGTTTTTACTATAACCTAGGCCAGCAGCCAAACTTTTCCTAGCAACCTGGTGCCAGTCAAACTTTAGGTCCCTTTTTCCCCAGTTATCACGAACAACTCAAACTACCTTTCTTAGCAACCTTGCATTTTCCAGACCTGATAAGGTTGTTCAATGACCCTATCTATCACAATCCGCGTTGGCCTCCTATGCCGATGAAGTTTCCTTCATACATCCCAAAGTTCAAAGCCAAGCCTAACAAAGATCCAGTATATCATGTGACTACCTTCCACCTTTGGTGCTCATCTAACTCATTGAAAGATGACTTCGTACAGTTGCAATTGTTTCAATGCACTCTCATTGGGAGTGCCATGAAATGGTACATTGAGCTCAATCACTCAAGATACTCTTCCTTCGGCGAATTGGCTATGGAATTCCTAAACCATTAACAATTACTGGTGAGATATGATGTTGGTATAGAACTGCTGGCCAATTTCTCACAGACAAAAGAGGACCATATCTCTAATCACATCCACGAATGGAGATGATGAAAGAGTTTAATTAAGGTACTAGTCCCACCAACATTCCTGCTCGAGTAGTTCCTTAAGTATTTGGTCCCACAGTTATCCAAAGATGTCGCGACGTCCGGAGTATTTTTTGAAGAAGACGCCATCATGAGATCTCAACAACTTGAGCTAATCCATTCTCAGTTGGGTTTATTATATGAGATCTTGCCAAATGCACCATGCTCAATACTTAATAAAACCAGACAGAGAGTTGGACCACATGCCGATGGTATTGTTGGTTCAGCACAAACAAAGCTTGCTGAGCAACTGACCCAGCAATTGCAACAGTTGTCTATACAACACACAACGGCCAGCCAAACTACTTCTTTGGATGCTCCCCCTACCAAAACGTCGGATGTACACACAGTGCAATCAACTAATCCAAAGGCCAACCAACAACCTGAAGGAAAGAAAAAACAACAAAAGAAGGGTAAAGGGGATAAGAAACCCACTGATAATGTTGACGGGGGAAATACTGAGAAACAGAAGGCGAGGTATCCATGCAACCTATGCATGGAAGACCACCCAACTCACGTATGTCCCTGGCTTGCTGAGGCCCAAAATTTTGTGACACAACAATAGCCTATTGTGTTAACCAATCCATTTCAACATGGGAAAAATATAACTCAAGCCTCTATAAGCATGGAAGGGGGCAGTCAAACACCCCCTCCATCTTCGAACAACCCTACATCCGTGAATGTATATATGGTGAAGGGTGATATTTTTATATCGACTAGAGTGCATGACTATAGTAAACCAAGAACTTTTGAGAAGGGCAAAGAGGCTGAACTCCCATCTCTTCCTCTATAGATTGAGAAGACGTTGGGTGAAACAATGACATGCATCCCAAAAGGTGCATTCAAAAAAGATTCTCATAACCCAAACGCAAGGGCCACCCAGAACTACTCTGTGGTGGAAGATTTATCACAAATCCCTTGTGCGGTGTCCACTTTGGAGGTCCTCCAAGGCTGCCCTTCCCAGAGGAAAGCCTTGTTAACTGCTTTAGGATCTACTGAGACTTGTAATCTGGGTGCAATCATGCTGGATACAACAGACTTAAAACCTCGTCTTCCTTACCATGTAGCATTTCAGATAGTAGTGGCTTATCCCAAAAAAACTTTTACACGGAATATCTTCAGCATGGTGATTTATGAGGGTGCCTCGACATGCATTATGTTTTTGGCATGTTGGAAGGCCATTGGCCAGACCGTTTTGTCTTCGTCACCTACTCTCCTCACTAGTTTTGATGGTCATTCATTCTGGCCACATGGTATCATTCCTTCTTTCCCCGTGTAGTTAGGAGGGAAGACCGTGTGTGTTGAGGTAGAAGTAGTTGACGCACCCCTCAACTATAACCTCTTGTTAGGAAGGAGTTGGACATATTCCATGCAAGTTGTGGTTGCTATAGTTTTTTGGGTCTTATTGTTTCCACATGAGAGCCGGATTGTGACCATCGATCAGTTGTCTTTCTCTAGACCTGACCCTTCATTGGGGGCATCTACGGTCCCAATGACTGATAATCCTCAACCATGCATGGTCAATGTAGGGGTTTGTTTGTGCCCATCTCTGATGGGTACCTTTGATTACCTTCCCCCTCAAAGTGATATCAATTTTATATCCAATCACCATAAGGTTGAGATTTTTCAAGTTTCGTCGTTCCGCATGACTTACTTCAATGATCCGTGGATACTTACTTCCCCATCAGACATGATGGATGGGACAGGGTGTTGGGCATGTCCATGCCCTTGTCCATAGATGAAGTAGCGTACTCTTTAGTCCAACAAAATTTAGAAAATATAGATCCAACTCCTACACAAGAGTTCGATCCACTTTTAGAGCCTATTTGGGCTCAAGTTTCTCTCGCTAACACCAATTTGTTAGACTTAGTCTTGTCCTCTAACAAAGCAGTAATCGAAGTAATGACTAGTCTGAACAAAACTTGGGAAGATCTCCATCACAGATCATATTTCCTCCCAGAGTTAAGCCAAATCAAAGCAAGATAATTCACCGTGACTATGATGGGAGATCGGTCTTATCCTATTAACCCCTTAGCTACACACAAAGTTTATGCTGACGGTAATATGGAAACCATCACTGAAACCATACCAATCAATATCTCCTAAAACCCTGGTGTCGTGGAGAATGTTTTCATTAGAGCTGAATGCTCCCCCGGAGAGATTCAACTCTATACAGATCTTTTTAAAGAATTTTGCGACGTTTTTGCCTGGTCTTACGAGGAAATGTCAGGCATCGATCCAAAAATAGTCGAACATGAAATCACAACTTATCCTAATGCCAAGCCTGTTTGGTAGAAGCTTTGTCTAGTTAATCCAAAGAAAGTAACATCCATTAAGGTTAAGGTTGAGAAATTTCTAAAGGCCGGTTTTATTTATCCTATCCATTTGACCCAATGGGTGTCAAATCCTGTGTCAATCAATAAAAAACAAGTCATGATTCATGTATGTACCGACTTCCATGATTTGAACAAGGCATGTCCCAAAGATAATTTTCCCACACCATTCATCGACCAGATCATTGATGAATGTGCTGGTTGCGAGGCCTTTTCTTTCATGGACAGTTTTTTGGGGTATAATCAAATACAAATCAAACCCAAAGACTAATACAAAACAACATTCATTTGTCCTTGGGGTACATTCACGTATCGTAAGATGCATTTTGGTCTTAAAAATGTTGGAGCAACCTTTCAGTGGGCCATGTCTTTTGCTTTCCATGACCTCAAGCATATAGTTGAGGCTTATTTATATTATTTAGCATCTCGACCTCGCAAGAGAATGGATCATCCCACACACCTCTGACTTATCTTCGAACGTTGTAAATACTTTCAGATTCGCTTGAATCCAAACAAGTGCAGCTTCTATGTAACGTCAAGACGTTTGCTAGGTTTCATCATATCAACGAAAAGGATCATGGTTGATCCTCTCAAAGTGGAGGCAATAATTCAGTTGCCTCCCCCACACACAATCCTTCAACTTCAGATTCTACAAGGCAAGGCAAATTTTTTAAGGTGCTTCATTGCCAACTATGCTGAGATCACCAAGGGCTTTATGCGCTTACTGAAGAAAGACATTCCCTTTTACTGGGATGATGTCGCTCAACACTCTTTCGATGCATTAAAACATGCCCTCACAACTACCCCTCTACTACGACCACCTAACTATAACAAAGATTTATTATTATATATGGCTGCAGCAGAGTCAACCATTGGCATGGTTTTAGTTCAGGAAGATGACTTGTTCTCTGAATACGTGATCTATTACCTGAGCTGAGGCCTCATAATATAGGAACTCAATTATTCTCATATCAAAAAACTTGCATTGGCAGTAGTTCATGATGTTCAACGGTTCTGTCATTATGTTCTATTTCTCAAGACCACCGTCATTGATGTCATGAATCCATTCCAGTACATGTTGACACGATGGGTAATAGGTGGAAATATTAGTAGATGGATAGTCGTCCTCCAGGAGTTTGACTTAGATTTCGTTTCAATGAAGTCCAAAAAGTCACTGGTCTTCGCAAAACTTATTTCAGAACTTCTGGTCGAGTCAGGTGATGTTGTGCCTGAAGAATCGCCTATCAGGGGAGATATGTTTTTAATCACATCTTCAGATCCCTAGTATGGAGATATACTTATCTATCTCTAGACTTTGAAGTGCCCCACCTCTGCTTCTCGTGATGAGCATAGGCATATTCTTCATCAGGTGAAGAATTATCTCATACTCGATGATATGTTGTATCGGAGAGGGGTAGACTGCATCCTGCATCGATGTCTCACTCATGAGGAAGCAGTTATCGTGCTTAATGATTGCCATACCAAAGCATGTAGTGGTCATGTGTCTGGGTTGGCAATAGCCCAAAAGATTCTTCGAGCAGGTTACTTCTGGTCGACACTAATCAAATATGGTATCAAATCCGTCAAGAAGTGCCACCCATGCCAGATCTTATCTCGGAAGATGAGGACACATCTCACTCCTATGTTTCTTGTCATCACAGTTGGTCCCTTCACCAAGTGGGAGATTGATTACACTACATGAAACCCTCCTTCAGCAAGGGGGAACTTATATATCATTGTAGTTATCGACTGCTTCACAAAGTGGGTTGAAGCTATGTCAACATTTAAAGATGATGGAGAGACTGTAGCTCTATTTTTATTCAACCAGATAATAGCAAGGTTCGACATCCCGAGGGAGATTATCACTGACAATGGAATTCACTTTCATAACTAGATGATGATCGAGTTAACATCAAAGCTTGGGTTTCTGTTGTTGGGAAGAACACACTACGGACTAGCAAACTAAGGTCAGACTTGCATTCATATTTTGACCGAATAGAAACTACTTTTTTACCTACAATCCAAGATTTAAACCCCTTTTTCATAGTAAATGCATGGAAAAGGACCACCAACCTTATTACCGACGTTCGATGTAGATCCTCCATTTGTCTTCGATTACTTTCTTGCGCTGCTCCTTCCGCAGATGACCTGCACTCAAGACAAACAACAACTATGCATGCATGCTACTTCTATACTCAAGGGTTAGAAATCAAGTATAAATTAATCAAACCATATACAATTCATGCATTGGGACAGGAAAAGTATTCTTTTTATTACTGAAAGTGAATCAACTTACAAAAAAGATGAGACCGGCCGCCGCTCCTTGAACCTGAACCTGGGCTCCTCCTCTTTAGTCCTTCAACTTCTTTGCGTTAAATCTCCTTTGGCATGAGGAAAGGCTAAAGGGTTGGGACAATGGATTAAGTAAATGGGCAGAGTTTCTTCGCTATATTTTTTCCTCCTCCAAATGGTACCTCTACCCCTTCTTTTATAGGCTAGAAGGAGCTAGGGTTTTGGATGAACCCTCGACCATGCATGGCTGGGAGTTTCAGTTAACTGACCCATAGCTTTCTGTTCCATTGACAAATTTAAGTTTAACAAGCCTAGAGAAGTTAGGTACACGCGGGCTGTTGTGAGCCAGACAGCATGCACACGCATGCAGTAATGGGTTAGGGAACGTGGGCCTTGACACAAGAGGATTTTCAAAGATTTGTTTAGTAGAGTTTTGGCAAAGAAGGGATATGAATTGGCCTAATGCCAAGTAAGCATGTGTGGTACAATTTAGGGTTACAATAGATGCCCCCTAATGTGTGAGGTCAGAAGAGCATCTGATGGCCAAAATACATTACCAATATTTACTGATGTGCCTAACGATTGAGCCCAAGGATCAGGAACCAGGAGGTGTCGTCTGCAAAATAACAAATGTCTCACCGAGGCGGGCATACCCATGCTCAGGATAAAATAGAACCATGGCTATCAATCAAATACATTGTAGATCCATGTCAAATAACTATAAAGAGTAGCCGCGGATAATACACAGTGGAGCTACATCTCGAAATCAGAAAGATATACATATAGAGTATCCATCTTCCAGAAGCTGATTCGGCCTGATGGCTGGACTTCAGAGCTCGAGAAACAACTTCAAAATCTTCTTAAACTCAGGTAGGAGTGTAATATGAGTGTACAACTGCACTACCCAGAGGTCTTCGATGACTCATCGATTATGGACTTGATAATCTTGATGATCGAACTGAAGGCTTCAATGATTTCGAACAAGGACTTGACTAGACGTCCAGGATGCCCAGGTATGCGGACAAGAGACATATTGCAGAGGGGCCAACTCAGGCTTAGTGACAAACTTCCCTTGGACAATAGCACGACAAGTGATAAGAATCAAACAACATTTATGTTAATCATAAGTCTACGAAGCAAGAGGCAACGCAAACTCTCCATATGTTTGGAAGAATAAGCAAACGGTGGAAGACACAACTCTGTATAGTGAGAAAATCTTCCTAAGGTCATACTACATCCCATAGTTTGATGATCGAATGGACAAATTTTCTTTATCCAAGGGCGACTCATTATGTTGCCAATAAAGAAAACACTTTTCCCATCCTCTTTTTGGGGTATATTTGATTTTTTTGTTCTTTTCGATAATTTTGGAAAAAGAATAAAGGAATATTACGTTACAATGGAGGAACAAGTACTACAAACATACGATCTCAAGGCACAACGAAAAGATTGATGTTCTGGTAAAATGATATTCGGGGAAAATCCTCCGGTGACCAAAGGTGTTAAGACGCAGAAGCAAACTGTCACAAGGTTAGTGGATAAGGTATGCAAATGCGGTTGATAGAGCACACAATGGTAACATCCTTTGATGTAAGTTTAACAAGCCCAGAGAAGGTAAGCTCAGTGGTTTTTCATACTTAGAGAGTCTAAAAAAGCATAAAAGGAGACTCCGTTGGGGTACCTTTTTTGACAATAGTCTAGTCGGTTCAAAAAAGGGATAAACTAGCATCGATTAGATGTCAATTCAAAACCATTTTAACGAGTGTGACAAGGACAAGATCACTCGGCTATTTTTTCACTTTTAAGGAGTCTGAAAAAAGCTTAATTATGGAATCCGTCAGGAATATTCTTCTGGACCAATTTAACGAGTGTGAAAGAATAAGGTCACTCGGCGATATTTTCAATTTTAGGGAGTCTAAAAAGAGCTTAACTATGGACTCCGTGGGGGTTTCTTTTTCGTAAATTTAGTCCCTCAGGCCCGAAAAAGGAATAAAATTATACCTAAGAATACTCTTCTAAAGAATGGGAATTCGATAGATTATACCTTTGTTCGTACAGTTGACCATCCAGACCGAAAAAGGGGTAAACTACCGCCAGACAAACGTGACTTCAAATTTTAGTTTAACGAGCATGAAAGGCCACAAGATCGCTCGGCAATATTTTCATTTTTAGAGGGTCTGAAAAGGCCTTAAAAGGAGACCCGTTATTTTTTGGGAGTCCTGAGGGTGAAAGAAAGAGTGAAAAAGACTCATGCAAATGAGGCTCAAACTCAAATTCAAGAAAGACTATACAGACTCCCGAGCCTACAGTGTTTTTAGAAATGACATGGACACCATAATGCAACCAGGACCTACCTAGGGCATCCATGTTCTGGTAAGCTCTACCACCAAGTTGAGACACTTCTAGAGCAGATATGACGGTTCCGTGTCACAACCTGATGGGATTGATACTATAGCAGAAGAAAAAGACAATTAGATGCAAAAGTTGGGGTGGTAACCTAACCTATATGCTCAAGTTGATTTAAAAAATAAAATAAAAAATTATGGACCGTCAACATTTTCTCAAAACTCAAAAAACAAATGTCCTAATACTCGATCGAATCCCTCCCATATAACTCCTGAATCACTCTAAATGATTTTTGGTATAAAGAAACTAATAAGGGAGGCCAAAAAAGTGATGAAAAGAGGCCAAAAAGTCTATAAATAGAAGCTAGCAGCTCATTATCACCATTGTTGATTTGGAAATTGACTATGGAGCCAAAAGACCCCCTTTGCCAAAAATAGTGATTCTGGGAGCTACAGTGGACGAAACAAACTTCTGCTTGGACCAAGTAAGTACAAAATCCCTTATATAGTTATTCAATACTTCAATTTCATTATTTAGTTTATTTTTTGGGTGGGCGTCGACCTTAAAAAGGTTGGCCCTAGGTACACGCGAGTTGTCTCTGGACAGGCCGTGTGTACATTCAGGCAGAGTAAAGTTTGACTATGTGTACACACGATTATCACCTCTACAGCCTACGTGTACCCCCCTTTTATGATGAAAAATAAAACTAAAAGGAAGTACTGACCCTCCTTTACCTTGTTGTGTTGGCAAAATGTATGTCTAGTTGAGGGAAAGGGAGCATGAGGTGTTGGATTACTGAGAGGCGGGGTGAATCAGTAATAACGTAATGTTAATCCTTTTTATTCAAATGTTATATCAATGTAGAATTATTATCCAATAATGAGCAGTAATAAATAAACAATCACACACATGCACAATACACCATTGTTTTACGTGGAAACCCAAATCGGGAGAAAACCACGGAATGCTTTTTCTTATATGTCTTGGAGAATTACATTCATTGGAAGCACCAACTTCCTTTGTTTTCCAGCTGCAACTGGAAGGAGGCTCCAACCCCCTAGTTTCTCA
>ML798424.1:46150-68175 GCA_009831015.1 Picea engelmannii
CATATTTACATCAAACACTATTGGGTCCATTACCCAAAACTTTGTGCTACGGGTCTTTCTTCAAGGGTTGACATCAATGAAAACCACCCTTAATCAACCCGAGGCAATCAGTGAGTTGGTTGTAGCAGATATGAATGTCGTGGCCGTGTTAATGCAATGCGGTTTACTCAAATTATTTTTATGTCCATTTATGCACGCACAACCAAGGATATTGAATGCCTTGATTGACTACTGGCACCCTGATGCAGAGACATTTATGCTAGAGGGGCAATCATTGGTGCCCACCACCGAGGATATCTATTTTCTGACTTGCCTCTTAAGGAGAGGGGAACTAGTCAACTTCCGGATGTTTCCTGCGGGGCCAAGAAAGATCTCGGAATTGATAGCTAAGAATTGTGAGGCTGGGACTGACCGTGTGGGCTCCCAGGTACCCATTAGCAAGATTACTAACTTAGCATTGCAGACTATATTGTTACTGATTGGGCAGATTACCAGCTCAGCAGCCTTGCATCAGGCTTCGCACGCACAGATGAACTGTGCCATCTAGTGCATGAATGCACAAATGTTTGACTGGAGTACCACACTACTCGAGTGCATGAAGGGGAAATTGACAGATTTCTGACAACGAACACAGAGTAACTTCGGGTTCAGGACCATCTTGTGTTCGTTCTTTTTTTAGAGAGTTTCGAGTTTCAGTCCTCGTGTTGTAGTACAAGGACATCAGGCCTCTTTCCCTGCAATGTGTAGATGGGCAGTATTACTGCCACGACAGGGTGTTGGAAGGACTGTTGAGTCCTTTGACAATGATTTCTTTGCTTGGTTGTCACAACAAACCCCCGTGATTGAGGACTACCCGTATGCAGGGATAGATTTCTCTAGAAATCCTGAGATACTCGTGCCTCCTGGTGAGGAGCGACGAGAGATGGGTAAGTCTCCACCTTTGTAGTTTTTTGTTTGCATATGTAATTTTTATGTCTTTTTGTTATATATATCATTTTTCGTATGCCAGAGTATTTGACGGGTAAACGTTTGTTGCATGCAGATGTGGGACCCGTGCGACCTACCGATTATGCACGGAACATGCGTCGTCCATGGCCAGAAGTCGCGACTTCCACCACTGGGGGAGAAGCAGTAGTAGGGAACCTCCCAACTAGAGAGGCCAAGAGGGTCCTTAGACAAGTTGAGAGGAACTTCACTGCGCTCACTCGCATAGTCCCGATGGTAGAGATAGAGGACCTGCCACCATCCATGCAGCCTCATGTTGTGGGGGAACCTCGGACATGGGTCCGATTGTTCAGGCGTTTAGTCCATGTTGTGGATGATTATAACAGGGCCCATAGGCCCTGAACAGAATTAGACTTTTTACATGCCATGAGCACCTACTTGTATATATTTTTTGTGGGCATAAGCCTGGTGACTCGTTACTATTCCCATTTTTTAGGCGCTTGCATCCATCTATGTACTCTGGTTATTTTATGATGTTTATATATGGTTTTTATCTTTTTGTGTCTTATGGATTCTATGTGCAAAAATGTATTTACATGTTTATGTCCATGTTCTTTTATATGTGGGAAAGATGCCAATCTAAAATTTGATTAGCTAGAGTATCTATAATTTGGTTTAATCTCCTAGGAACATGAAAAGATGTAATATAATCAAAGTTTTGTTCTAAGAGACGTACCCTAAGGAATCGTCGGTGTAAATTTGGATCATGAACCTAGTATACTTTGTTTAGTTGTGACACAACCAGTTGAGCGTCGAGATAGACCCAGAGATGAAAGATACCCAATGACAAGGCGTCACGAAGAAACTCAATAACTGCACTATACTTGACGACATTATTTGTGGTGTCACCTAAGCATATACCTCCGGAAGATAACAACTGGCCCTGAGGTGTAAAAATTACCCAAGTTGCGGAGGCAAGCCTCCACGTGTGTCGACTAGCACCGTCTGCATACCCAGCGAACACCTCAGAATCACTTGACATATTCCATATTGATGAAAAATAACATCAATGACATGTCCATAACACTTTAAAAGAAACTTAAAAAGTAATAGTACAAAGACTATACATATGTTACAAAAATTTACCCACAGTGACTTGTCTATGAGTAATACTTCTTGAGGTAGAGCCCATTTCTAGGCTCCACCAAAGCATTCCCTTCAAAAGAAACCAAATGATAAGTGCCCTTTTTTAATACCTCTTTTATAATGAAGGGTCTGAACCACATGGATTTAAACTTTCCTGCACCCAGGGGGTCCTTGTCTTGGTCATAGACCAGGACAAGGTCGCCTTCAGAGAAAATCTGAGGATGAACAGACCTATCATATTGACACTTGACCTTATGTTTGTGAGCCTCGTTGGCCAGGGCCACATCGCGATGCTACTCATCAAGCTGCTCAAGGTGTACTAACCGTTCTTCAAGCGGAGAAGTGTCTGGAAATAACTGTACTACCAATTTTAGAGATGGGATTTGACATTCGATGGGCAAGACTGCCTCCAGCCCGTAAACGAGTTGAAAAGGTGAGAAACCAGTTGCAGTCTTAACAGATGTTCGGTAAGCCCATAATGTTGAGTATAACATCAAATGCCAATTTGACTTGGCTGAGTTGATAGTTCGCTGTAGAATAGTCTTAAGAGTTTTGTTTACAGCTTCTACCTGCCCATTGGCTTGGGGGTAGTAATGTGATGAATGTTCCTTCTGTAACCCAAGATTTGATGTTAATTTGGTCATCATTTGGTTCTGAAAGTGACTGCCATGCTCAGTGACAATCTCTCTCAGGACACCGAACCTTGCTATGATCTGGTTGAATAAGAAGAGAGTTTCAGTCTCTCCATCATCTTTAAATGTTGGCATAGCTTCGACCCACTTAGTGAAGTAGTCGACAACTACGATGATATAGCAGTGCCCCCTTGCTGACGGGGGGTTTCATGTAGTGTAATCAATCCCCCACTTAGTGAAGGGACCAACTATGATGACAGGAAACATAGGAGCGGGATGTGCCCTCATATTGAGAGAGAAGATTTGGCACGGATGGCACTTCTTGACTGATTCAATACAATCTTTGATAAGTGTCAGCCAGAAGTAACCTGCTTGTAGAATCTTTTGGGTTGTTGCAAACCTAGATAAATGACCACCACAAGCTCCGGTATGGAAATCATTGAGCACTATGATGGCCTCCTCATGAGTGAGACATCGACGCAAGATGCAATCTACACCTCTCCGATACAACGTATCATCGAGTATGAGATAATTATTAGTCTGATGGCATATCCACCGACGCTCGTCACAAGAAGCAAAGGTGGGGCACTTCAAAGTCTGGAGATAGATAAGTATATCTCCGTACCAAGGGTCTGAAGATGCAATCAAAAACATATACCCCCGGATAGGCGATTCCTCAGGCACAACGTCACCTGACTCAACCAAAAGTTCTAAAATAATCTCTGCGAAGACCAATGACTTCTTGGACTTTGTTGAAACGAAGTCTAAGTCAAATACTTGGAGGATGACTATCCATCTACTGATTTTTCCTCCTTGAACTCGTCGTGTCAACATGTATCAGAATGGATTCACGACAACAATGATGGTGGTATTGTGAAACAGAACGTAGTGATGGAACCGTTGTACAACATGAATGTATGCCAACGCAAGTTTTTCGATATGAGAATAATCGAGTTCTAGTCCTATGAGGCCTCGGCTCAGGTAATAGATCATGTATTCTGAAAATGAATCGTCTTCCTGAACTAAAACCATGCCTATGGTTGACTCTGCGGCAGCCAGATATAATAAGAAATATTTGTTATAGTTAGGTGGTCGTAGCATAGGTGCGGTTGTGAGGGCGTGTTTTAATGCATCGAAAGAGCATTGAGCGGCTTCATCCTAGAAAAAAGGAACGTCTTTCTTTAGTAAATGCATAAATCCCTTGGTGATTTCAGCATAGTTGGTGATGAAGCATTGTAAGAAGTTCGCCTTGCCTTGTAGACTCTAAAGTTGTAAGATTGTGCATGGGGAGGGCAACTGGATTATTGCCTCCACCTTAAGAGGATCGACCATGATCCCTATTGTTGATACGATGAAACCTAACAAACATTCTGACGTTACGCAGAAGCTGCACTTATTTGGATTCAAGCGAATCCTTAAGTAACGACATCGTTCGAAGATTAGTCTAAGGTGCGTGGGATGATCTGTTCGCTTGCGAGAGCGTGATGCTAAATCATCTAAATAGGCCTCGACTATATGTTTGAGGTCATGAAAAGCAAAAGACATGACCCGCTGGAATGTGGCTCCAACATTTTTAAGGCCAAAAGGCATCTTACGATACGCGAATGTACCCCACGGACAAATGAATTTCGTTTTGTGTTGGTCTTCAGGTTTTATTTGGATTTGATTATATCCTAAAAAACCATCCATGAATGAAAAGGATTCACACCCATCACATTCATCAATGATCTGGTCAATGAATGGTGTTGGAAAATTATCTTTGGGACAGGCCTTGTTCAAATCATGGAAATCCGTACATACACGAATCGTGCCTTGTTTTTTATTGACCGTCACAGGGTTTGACACCCATTGAGTCAAATGGATAGGATAAATAAAACCTGCCTTTAGCAATTTCTCAACCTCAATCTTGATGGTTATTTCTTTCTTAGGATTAACTGGACGAAGTTTTTTTCGAACAAGCTTGGCATCCGGATACATTGTGATTTCATGTTCAACTATTTTCGGATCGATACCTGGCATTTCCTCATAAGACTAGGCAAAAACTTTGTGGAACTCTTTGAAAAGATCCGTGTAAATTTGAATCTCTTCGGGGGAGAAATCCACTCCGAAGAAGACATGCTCCATGATGCCAAGGTTTCGGGAGATGTTGATGGGTATAGTTTCAGCGATAGTCGCCATATTCCCCTCAACATAAATTTCCTGTGGAGCTAAGAGATTAATAGGACATGGTTGATCTCCCTTCATGGTAATGGTGAATTCTCCTGCTTCGATTCAGCTTAACTCTGGGAGAAAGCATGATCTGTGATGAATATCCTCCCAATTTTTGTTCAGACTAGTCATTTCTTCGATTACTGCTTCATTAGAAGGCAAGACTAAGTCTAACGAATCGACGTTAGTGAGAGAAACCTGAGCCCAAATAGGCTCTAGAAGTGGATCTAAATCTTGTGCCAGAGTCGGATCAGGGTTAGTTGAAGCTTGCTGGACTAAAGAGTATGCTACCTCAGCGACAGACAAGGGCATGGACATGCCGGGGTTCCCTATCTCATCCATCGTGGCTGATGGGGAAGGAAAAATCCAAGGATCCTCAAAGTAAGTCGTGCGGAACGAAAAAACTTGAAAAATCTCAACCTTATGGTGATTATATATAAATTTGACATCGTCCTGAGGAGGTGGGTAATCGAAGGTACCCATCAAGGACGGGCACAAATGTTACCCATGATTGTGGTCATCATGATGCTGTATTAATGATGGTGTACTCAGGCTCTTCATAAGAACTTTCTCCTGAGAAAAGATACTTTCATCTCTTCCCAGAAAACTCATTTTTGAAGAAGGTTCACAGGCTGCTAGTATCACAGCATGTGATAATGCCTGATTCTCACAGGTTGCCTTAAGCTGGGGTGTCAACTTCTCGCACTGTGCTGAATAGTTAGGGTGCGAACTCATCCTAAAGCATGGAAAAGGATGAATTCTCGATGTTTCTAGAAGGGAATATTCTAGAAGAATGGGTTGGCATTTGAATGGTTATCCTTGTGCTAGATTCCCTGTTATTTTGGCATCATTCTTATCCAAGTAAATATCTCACTCTCTCCTATATATTGAGGGAATTCTCATGGAAAAGGTTAAGAAAGATTCATTGGAGAATTGGTGAAAGAATTGTGTGAAGGACTTAGCTTGAACAACAGCTTGGAGACTCTAGCAAGTCTATCAAGAGGATTTGATCTACTTCATGCAAGGATTAAGCAAGTGTGTGTGTTGGAGCCAAGATCCATAGAAAGGAAGCTTGTGACATCAAGGCTATCGGGTTGTAATCTTTACTTTTAAATTAATATGATACAGTGACATGTCTCTTTCCCATAAAGTTATTTTCACTTTATTGTGTAATTCCTTGATCATACACATAAGTTGACTGTTGAATATATTGTGCTATCTTCACTTTGGTTGGTTTGTGTTGTCTTGGTCTTGACTTCACGAGAGCACTGAAGCGAAGCGGGAGAAACAAAGACCCTAGGAAGTGATAATAAGGTATGTTATTTGTTCTTTCCTTCTAGTTAATTCAATGGTCAAAACTTAGAGAAAGATTCATGTCCTGTCTTGTTTTGTTCTAGATCCAGGTGGATCTAGGGAGATCCATTAGTGTCCGGACCTACCGATTAGTCTGATAACAAAATTGGCGACTCCACTGGGGATATCCCATTTTTCTTTGTGGCTTTTGGTGTTTTTCCATGGCCATTTTCTCTTGTTTTATTTTTCTCCTTTCCTATCAATCTCTGAGTCTTCAGGATATCCTGATAGACCCTCTGGGTCTAGAGGCCTTTTCAAATTTTGTTTCATTTTCCAAAAATTTGACTAGTTTCAGAGGTTCTCGCACTGCACTTCACTGTAGCCTGTGAGAATCTATAGAGTTCGCATCCTGCATTTAGGTTAAGTGCGAGGTTCTCGCACTCTGCTCAAGGGCCACCTGCGAGAATCACTAATTCTCGCACTGTGTAACACTCTTAGCCTGCAAACTCATTTTTTCAAACTTTTGGATTTGAGTGTTGGCATCTTCAACTGCCCAGATCAATCTAGGTGCCTCATAAGAGTTTCTTGGACCATTGATTGGTGTCTTTCTTGTCTTTGTTTTCATACATGAACAGTCTTAGGATTTCAAAGGTTGTTCTTGTCATTTCTGCTTTGACTTTCGTTTATTGACTTTTCTTGGCCAAACCATACTCTCTTATTTTAGAATGTGAGTGTGTTTGATTAGTTAAGAACCGGTGATCGGTTGAAAGTTGAGTTTTCTTGGCCTTTATCATTTTCTTATTGTTTGAAAGATCACTTTTCTTATGCGATTGAAAAGACTAGATTGGTTTGCTTGTTATTTTTGTTTTCATTGAAAGAGTGGATTGGATTTTTATCATTGCTTTTTCATTGCTTTTTTATTTTCTGTACTCTCACTATCATGGTGTGGGTCCTTTTTGAAAAGTGAACAAAGTTTTTCTTTCAAAAAATTATTTTTCGTCTTCGAAAACATTGAAAATCAATTGTTGAAATTGTTGAAAAAGAAGCAATAGAGAATTGTTATTGATGCGTGATTTGTTGCATTTGCATTTTAAAGGAAATTTTGCATTATAGTTCAAGGTTGATCAGGAAAACTTTCTCTTTCCCTCCCATACATAGGATTCATTGAAAGAAAAGTGATATATTTCATTCTCATCCATGCATCGTTGGGTCAGAGTCATACAACATAAGTTTCATCTTTGTTTCCTTTGTGTAAATAACAGCTCTTAATAACACTGCGCAATCATAAAATTTAACTAGTAACTCTTTTATAGGGCTCTATTACACCAACATTTAGCTAGGCTAGTGCTTTGGAGTAGGAAGAGAGATACACTCAAAAGCACAAAAAACATAATAGCATCTTGTTTTAGGGAGTGTTAAATTCCATTTGCAACATCTTGTCTTGGGAATCCCTTCTCACACAAGGGTCAAGCACGAGGTTGCATTGATATTGACAGAGTTACTCACCCTGCTTTGGTGATATCAGTGTAGAGATTGCATGTATTATGGGGATCACTTGGAGGTATACCCACAATGATGAGTGGAAGCCTTTTGAGTTGATTTCGGGCTAGATACCCTGCCCTTGCATGTGGATCAGACTATCGACTGTCCCCCCAGGCTTTATTGTTGTTGGTGGTGACCTTAGTGGCCTATCTTTCTAGGTTCTTACATGAGGTGACTGTGAAGGGGAAAGTCTTCATGGTACCTGGAATTGACGTTGGCCAAACTCACTCGGGCTCCTTGGAGGGTATACCCACGATTATGTGTGGGAGCTTGCACCAAGGTGTGTTGTAGCTTCCTGAAAACTACACGCTACTGAAACTACTATAGCCCGCGGATACCCGTGTGCTATAGATAGTTAGGGCGCGAGTTACCCACGTGTAGGCCTTTTGCAGGCCACAGGTACCTCTGTGTGTCCCGAAAAGAAATGTCGAGCGTCAGTCAAGGAAAACTGGTATTAATAACCAGGTTCCCTGCTAGCTTTCGACTAACAGAAAACAAAAACAACAAAGAAACAGAAACTTAATTCTTTTGAACTACCAAAAAGATCTTTAACCAAACCCGGAAACCCTAAGAGTAAAATATCCCCAGTGGAGTCGCCAATTCTATTGTGGGGTATTCTACCCTACGGACTAATAAGCTAGGTTTCTAAACTTATACACAGATCATGACCCTCAAGATTTAACTTTTAACCTTCTACCCAAAATCTCAACCCCTTTTCTCAGGAAAACACGGGAAGAATGAACTAACCTTTTTATCGATGGTTGAAGTAGATCCTTCGTTGAGTTGTTATCTCCTTGCTGCTTCTGCTCCTTCCACAAAGCTTCCTGCAATCAAGACAAAACTATGCATGCATGCTACTGATCTACTAGGGGGTTAGAGATAAAACATAAATCAAATAACATAGATGAGACTCATGTATTCGGGACGGGAAACGTGTATTTTTCATTAATCTCAATATGAACCAACTTACAATGATTTCTGAGATCGTCCACCGTTCCTCGATCCTGATCCTGGGCTCCTCCTCTTCTTTTGTCCTCCAACTGCTGCTGCATGAATTTCTCCTAAAGCTTGAGGCAAGGCTAAAGGGTTGGGACAAAACTGACTTGGCAATTTGGCAGAGTTTCTTTGCTATGATTTTTCCTCTTTGAATAGTACCCCTACCCCTCCTTTTATAGGCTAGAAGGAGCTAGGGTTTTAGGCAAACTCTCGTCCATGCATGGCGAAGAGTTCCAGTTAACTGACAAAAAGCCTCGTGTCCCGGCGGAAAATTTCCTGATTTCTTTCTTTGTTAGGTACCCGCGGGCTGTAGTGGGTTAGCCCGTGGATACCCGCGTGCAGTAGAAGGTCAGAAAGCGGTCACCCACGCCCAGTGAAAGGTTAGGGCGCGGGTCACTTGATTTAAGTGGTTTTTTGAGGATTTGTTCAACATGGCTTTGGCTAGGAAGAGGCATGAGTTGGCCTGATGCCAGGTAAACCTGTGTGGTGCATTTTTGGGTTATAACAGGGTGTAAGTCCATTAAGCAGGTCATCAGCATAACTTTTCCACCCTATCCCAGCCCCTTTGCATCTCGTTGTTGTGATGTTGGATTTCATCACCAACTAGTGGCTTCAGAATTAGAAGGTCTTGTTTTCTTGGTGATTTCTTCCTAGATTTTGTTTACTAGAACGTGTTGTTTATTTCTTGAAGTTGACCATAAGATTTTATTCGTGAATTTTGTCACTCATTTACAATATCTCCCCTATGTCATTCACGTAGAATGCAGGGTTTATCTCCAGAGAATCTAGAAGGTTCTCAACCCTTTCCTACAAGTACACCTGAGGGCTCTCCTCGGCAAAGTGAAGTCACCGTCGTCACCACACCACAAGTGGAACGAACTGACTCTCTAGAACATTTTCAAATTACAAATACTCAAGAGGACTTTCGAATTCACCCCAATTCTGAGAGACGTTTTATGCGAGCCAACTCTTCTGGAGACTTAATTGTTGTGTATTTTGGATCTTCGACTGGACCTGGGGACCAAGATCCTTTTTGGTCTATGGGAATTTTTAGACGGGATTGTTTTGGTCCAGGTTCACCTGTGATTTCCAAAATCAACCCACCTGTGATTTCTGAAATCTCTAGTACAGAGACAGTACCAGTGACTACCGCTTATCACTTTACTGTCCCTGTGAGTGTTCCAACCGGGTTTACTGTGGTTAGTCTTTCTCCTATCAACACACCGTGAACACCCAACATCACTCAGACACTACCACCTAGATACCGTGTGTTGAATGCTTCCATTCCTACTCCTACACAAACTCCATCTGGCTCTCCTAGTGGTCCTTCTTTTTCTGGGCACTTTCTTCCCGGATTTGTTCCAACACTCCCTCAATTTCCTTTTGGAGGAACTTCTTTGTCTTCTACTGGAAATCCTAATCCTAGTGACACTATTCTATCATTCACTCCAAATTACCAGTTTCCAATTGGTGGACAATTTCACCATGGTGGCATGACTCAACCCCCTCTCAGTGGGTAAATTCCTTTTGGAACGCAAATCCCAATTGGAACACAACCCCCAATTGGAACATTTCCCCCGATTGGAACACCACCTTCGGTGGGAGGACCAACCCCATCTTATGGGAAAAACATACCTCAATCCTTGGCCCAGTATTGGAATCATTTGGTACAAAATCCTCCTCAAACAACTGGGGGGCAGCAGTTTCCAACTGCATCCGTAACACCCCCTAGTATGGGCCAACCATATCCAGGTTCATTCAATACCATTTGGGGGGAGAATGCTCAAACTCAAGCCCCTGTTCTAGGGTATAATCCTATGAGCTACTATCCTCTCCAACCACCACTGAATATGCGTGGATCTTCACATTATATGTAGACTGCTTATGGTCCTACTGGTTTGTCGACAGGGCTTCCTCCCCAAAGCCACCAGTACCCGCAAGTGAATCGACAATTACCCTTTTTATCCACTTTGGATCTTCCGGATTTGTCAAGGATTTTAAATGATCCTATTTGTCACTCTCCCCAATGGCCTGTTATACCCGCCAAGCTTCCATCGAACATTCCTAAATTTTATGGTAAAGTGGGAGAGGACCCAAACAATCACGTTATGACTTTTCACCTATGGTGCTCATCCAACTCGTTGATGGATGACTCTATTCGTTTACATCTTTTTCAACGAACCCTCACAGGTTCTGCTGCGAAGTGGTATATTGAATTGCCACAAAGTTTATTCTCTGACTTCAACATCCTAGCTATGGCTTTCCTTACACATTACTAGTTACCGATCCGTTATGACACGGGGACCGAGATTTTGACTTCCTTCAAATAGAACAAAGGCACTCATATATCCGATCACATCCATGAGTGGCGAAGGAGACGATGTCTCATTAAACTTGAGCTCCATGATCAGTTGCTGGCAGAGTGGTTCACAAAATCATTTGTGAACGACATCGGTAAGGACATTGCCATGGGTGGCATAGTCATGAAAGAGCAGGCTATAAGTCATGCTCAATATTTTAACCTCGTTTATTCACAAATGGGAACCCTTTATGATTTACTACCTGAATTACCTCATCCTTCTACTTCCAACACTTCCACTACTCCAGTTGCCTCGCATGCAGCTGACGGTGTGGTTGGTACTTCCCAAGCCCAACCACATTCCGCTTCAAGCATAAACCCTAAATCTACTTCTTCTAATATTCAAAATTCTTTGTCTCCTGCCCCTCCCACCGGCAAGACTTCAGAGGTAAATGCAGTTCAATCTACCCCTGCCGGTAAAAAAAAATCTAAAAAGGGAAGGGGTAAGAATAAGGAGGGTAAAAATACTCCTCAAGCAGAGAAAACCAAAACTACCCCTGTTGACGATCAGGATAAGCGCAAACCACGATACCCTTGTCTTATCTGTGGTGATGATCACTACATGAAGGATTGTCCACAACGTGTTGAGGTCACTAAGTTCCTTCAAGGAGATCCAAAACCACCTGCACCGGCCGTTTTGTCCCAACCCTTCCCGTCTCAAAAACAGGCTCAGTTGGTCATCCACGACCAACCCTCCTCTTCTACTACATCCTATGTTTTGATGTGTACTGGTGATTCTAAGCAGAGCAATGTTTCACTCACTACTCGGGCCAAAGATTATTCTCCCTCTAAGGAGAAGGTTGATGATCTATCGCCTTCTTCAGCAAAACCCTCTCCTGCGAATCCACCTACCAACGGTCCTCTTCATCTCGAATGACCGAGCCTTGACACAGTTCTTCAACCCCCCCCAAATGGCGTCGTTCAGAAATCAACTTTCAATCCTCTCACTCGTGTTGCCTAGAACTACAACATTGTTGAAGATCTGGCTCAAGCACCTTCTGTGATGTCAACCATCGAAGTCCTTCAGACTTGTCCCGCACAACAGAAGGCACTTTTAAAGGCTATCGGTGGAATAGATCTGACGGATACAAATTTAATAATCCTTGACTTGGATGATCACATTCCAAGGTTACCCCCTCAACTTTCATTCCAGATCCAATTGGTTGTCTCTGACAAAAAAATTTGTTGCACCGTTATCGATGAGGGTGCCTCGAAATTTGTTATGTCTCTTGCTTGTTTGAAAGCCATTGGCTCTCCTTCTTTGAATGAATCCTAGAACACTCTTAAAGCCTTCAACGGCTCCGATTTTAAGCCCTACGGTGTCCTTCATTCATTGCCCATCACGTTAGAAGGCAAAATGGTCCAAGTCGAAGTGGAAGTCTTTGATGCTCCCCTTGATTATAATCTTCTGCTTGGCCGCAGCTGGATTGATTCCATGCACGCAGTTGTGTCGACCCTTTTCCGTGTGGTACGTTTCCGACATCAAGGTAAGGTTTTCACCCTCGATTAACTAGCCTTCTTCAATTCTGATACATGTACTGGCAACGTACCATTTATTGCTAAAACCCCACCGGGTTATGAGAACGTCAGTGTAGGAATTTTAAAAGACTCTTTGTTAATGGGTACTTTCCCCATTCCACTACCCGATGTTCCATGCTCATTTGTTGCTTCTATCAACATGATCTCCACCTTGCCTCATGAACTTCCTGTGTCTCACGACCCCTGGATAGTACCTGACCCTGGTGATCATCTTCGTTTTGGTGATGCAATGCCATTAAGTCCGGTTGAGTCCGCCTATCAGGCCATTCAATCGACAACACCTTCTACTCCTCTTAGTGGGTTGTCTCCCGATCCTTTTCGTGTTATTTTTCCCACTGACGATATGATCATGTCTGTCATGGAGGATACCCCTTGGGATGATGGACATCATCATTCTATCCTTTTTCTGGAGCAACATACCATTGATAACTACCAATGGATTTCGACTCCATCGACCGTTGTAGTCATTTCCACCATTCTTGAGTCTGCACATGATGTGTTTTCTGAAGGGAACTTAAGCAATATCTCGTACACTATTCCCCTTGACATATCCGTCAAAAATGGAATCGTTGAAAATGTCCATATTGGAGCTTCGTATTCCCCTGATGAAATAGTCACCTATACATCCCTTTTTAAAGAGTTTCATGACATCTTCGCCTGGAGCTACGAAGAAATGTTGGGTATCGACCTTGAGATTGTAATACATGAGATAAAGACATACCCTAATGCTAAAACCATCCAACAACGGCTTCATCCTGTTAACCCACATAAAGCGGTTGCTATCAAGCTCGAAGTCGAGAAAATTTTGAAAGCCGGCTTTATTTATCCAGTGGCTCTCATAGACTGGGTTTCCAATATTGTCCCGATCGACAAGAAACAAGGCAACATTCGTGTATGCGTTGATTATAGGGATATCAACAAAGCTTGTCCCAAAGACAACTTTCCTACCCCCTTCGTCGATCAGATTGTCAACAATTGCACCGGAAGTGAAATCTTCTCTCTCATGGATGGTTTCTCCAGGTATAATCAAATAAACATTGTTCTCGAGGATCAACATAAGACTGCTTTTATTTGTCCTTCGGGTACTTTTTTCTATCGGAAACTTCCTTTCAGTCTCAATAATGTTGGCGCAACTTTTCAATGCACTATGTCTTATTCTTTCCATGATATCAAGCACATCGTTCAACCATATTTGGACGATTTACCCGCTCATTCAATGCATCGCGTCGATCACCCAACCCACCTCTGAGCCATTTTCGTTCGCTGTCGATTCTACCATATACATTTGAATCCTCATAAGTGTGTTTTTTGTGTGGAATCTGACCGTCTTCTAGGTTTTATCGTTTCGCGTCAAGGGATCCGGGTGGATCCTTTAAAGGTTGAGGCAATCCTTAATCTCCCTCCTCCTTCTACTCTTCTCCAGTTACAAATTTTGCAGGGGAAAGAAAACTTAGTTCGTTGTTTTATCAAAAATTATGCCGAGATAACTCATGGATTTACACGGCTATTAAAAAAGGATTCAGAGTTCGTCTGGGATACCATTGCCAACAATGATTTTGAAGCTTTAAAGTTTTCCATCATGTGAGCTCCGCTTCTCTTTCCCCCCGATTACAGTCGTGATTATTTCCTTTACCTTGCTGCCTCGGATCACACCATTGGCATGGTTCTCATCCAAGAGGATGATGCTAATGATGAACATGTTATTTACTACTTGAGTCGAAGTCTCACGTCGACTGAAATCAAGTATTTACATGTCGAGAAACTGGCCTTTGCTGTCGTCCAAGCCATCCAATGCTTCCAGCACTATATCCTCTCATGAAAGACTACCGTGATTTCTCATTGCAACACTATGCAACACATTCTGACCCGTCAATTGCTAGGGGGAAAATACTCCAAATGGATTGTGATACTCCTGGAGTTTGACCCGGAATTCGAACGCGCCAAGTGTAAGAATTCCTTAGTCTTTGCTGAGTTGCTATGCGACTTTCACCATTCTACAATGGAAAATGTAGCAGCTGATTCATTACCCGATGAATCTCTTTTCCTTATTAGCACTGATGATATTTGGTATGGTGATATCATTATATATCTCCAAACCTAGACTTTCTGGCCAACTTTGTCCAGTACTGAATGACGTCGAATACGATATCAAGCTCATCAATACATTATCCTCGGGGATACTCTTTATCATCGGGGCATTGACTCTATTTTTCGACATTGTCTCACATTCGACGAAGCCGAGAAAGCACTGAATGACTGCCATTCTAGAGCCTGTGGTGGTCATATGTCTAGGTATGCTACTGCCCAGAAGATCTTACGAGCGGGGTATTTTTGGCCTTCTTTATTTAACGACTGCATCACCACTGTTAAAAAATGCCATGCTTGCCAGACCTATAATAACAAGATATGGTCACATCCTGCTCCTCTTCACCATGTGGTCTCAGTTGGTCCCTTTGCGAAATGGGGCATTGATTTCATGACATGTCACCCTCACTCAGCTAAGGGGCATGGTTACATTATTGTAGTTGTCGATTACTTTACAAAATGGGTCGAGGTGATGCCGACATTTGACAACACTGGAAAGACCGCAACATTATTCCTTTTTAATCATGTCATAGCTCGTTTTGGTGTTCCCCAAGCTATTGTCACTGATCACGATAGCCACTTTAGGAATTTTATGATGTCCAAACTTACTGAAAAGTTGGGTCTTTGTCATGATAACTCAACGCCCTATTACCCACAAGCCAATGGCCAAGTCGAAGCGATTAACAAAGTTCTCATAACTATGCTTCGACGAATGGTAGGGATTCATAAAACAAGTTGGCACACAATGTTGTTTTCGGCATTATGGGCGTACCAGACATCCATCAAGTCCTCTACTGGGTTTACACCTTTCCGGTTAGTCTATGGTGTGGAATCCATTCTCCTGATTGAATGCGAGATACCGTCTTTAAAGCTAGTTGTTGAACTCCTACCCAACACTTATGCTGAGGAAGAACGCCTATTGTATCTTATGCGATTAGACGAAACTCGACGTGATGCCACCCTAGTCATAGAAGCTTAGAAAAGGCATGTCAAGGCCCAATAGGACAAGCATGTCAAGCCTCACGTTTTCTCTGAAGGTGATCTTGTTCTTCTCTATGAACAAGACCGAGATATGTTAGGAGTTGGGAAATTCGAAGCCATGTGGCGAGGTCCTTATATTGTTCAACGAGTTTTGGGCAAAGGAACTTATAATTTAGTAGATTATGATGGTATCCCTTTGAGTGAACCTAGGAATGGGTTTTACTTGAAGAAGTACTATGCATAAAATCATCCGTGCACGAGTACTTGTATTCTTATTGTATCATACTTCTTGTGTGTTACTATAGCTTGATTTTGTCATTATCTGGTCTCTGCCCTTATGTGACATTGTGTTTTATTTCCATATGTCGGAGTCTTCTCTACCCTATATTGGCTACATTGATGGTGCTAGCCATAGTACTCAGAACCTTGCTTCCGCTACGTGGGCAATTTACGCCCCTACAAACGAACTTGTCTCCTTACAAGGTGTGTGTCTTAGTCGTGCGACCAACAACATTGTATAGTATAGCACCATTATTGAATTATTGGTTGATGCTATCTCACTTGGAATTCATCATTTGGTTGTGCGACTTGATTCACAGCTTGTAGTACTACAGTTAAGTAATGTCTATACTATTCGAAGTCCTACTTTGTTACGGGTGTGTTTGCGAATTCGCCTCTTGGAGTGTTATTTTGATTACATTGAATATCAACATATTCCTAGATGTCTAAATACATTAACATATGCATTGCCTAACTATGTATTAGACAAACATTTGAATCATTTATAAATCAATCACATCAATGTTCACACAACACATGATAAACCGGTAGAAGCCATCTGTATATATAATGATCAAAAGAGTTTTTTTTACAAAAAGTTTTGTCCGAAGACCAAAATGTCAAAATTTGAAGCTCATAGCTTCTACAAAGTGATGTCATGGATGGCGTTCACAATAACACATGACTGTCCAAGCAACCCTACAGAAAAGTCGACTCGTGGACCCTGACACTCCTACAGTATGACGTTGATCGCGTTGTGGAACCTCTTCAAGAGACATGTCTGGAATATCTGTGGTTAGGCCCTCTAGATTTTGTTCCACCACTTGATAATCCTCGAGATATTGTGGCACTGTCGCTACCTCTCCTCACCGCTGAATGGGAGAAGTACTAGGAGGTTGATAAGGTCCAACATTTGTGCCATCAAAAACAAATTTTGTATTTAGTCTTTGGATGAACTTATAAAACAAAAACATTTGAATATGATAAAAATTCAAAAAAACATATAAAAAGAAAAAAATGTGTGTACTTCTTACCAAGTTCCCCCCACTGAGCATCCTCTAGCAGTACTAAATCCGGAGCTCCTCGGAAATCCAACCTGGCATAAGCATAATCATCAACCATCAACATCTGTGGTTGAAGCCATTCAAAGAATGTATCATCATACTTGATGATTGGTCCAGCTACGTGCCGAGCCATAAGCTGACACCATCTCAACATCCTTGGATCTCTGGGAGATGATGAATTCCACTCAACCTGTAGCCTCAGTAATGGAACCCTCTCAAGGAAGAAGGACACTAGCAAAGATCCATACCCAAATTGCTTCAATTTGCCTCGTCTGCATTTGGTCAACTGCCTTTTTACGCTACGAAGCATTGCATGTGGCGAGGTCCTTATATTGTTCAACGAGTTTTGGACAAAGGAGCTTATGATTTAGTATATTACGATGGTATCCCTTTGAGTGAACCCAGGAATGGGTTGTACTTGAAGAAGTACTATGCATAAAATCATCCGTGCACGAGTACTTGTATTCTTATTATATCATACTTCTTGTGTCTTACTATAGCTTGATTTTGTCATTATCTAGTCTCTGCCCTTATGTGACATTGTGTTTGATTTCCATATGTCAGAGTCTTCGCTACCCTATATTGGCTTCGTTGATGGCTCTAGCCATAGTACTCAGAACTTTTCTTCCATTACGTGGGCAATTTACGCCCCTACAAACGAACTTGTCTCCTTACGAGGTGTGTGTCTTGGCCGTGTGACCAACAACATTGTATAGTATAGCACCGTTATTGAATTATTGGTTGATGCTATCTCACTTGGAATTCATCATTTGGTTGTGCAACTCGATTCGCAGCTTGTAGTACTACACTTAAGTAACGTCTATACTATTCGAAGTCCTACTTTGTTATGGGTGTGTTTGCGAATTCGCCTCTTGGAGCGTTATTTTGATTACATTGAATATCAACATATTCCTAGATGTTTAAATACATTAACATATGCATTGCTTAACTATGTATTAGACAAACATTTGAATCATTTATAAATCAATCACATCAATGTTCACACAACACATGATAAACTGGTAGAATCCATCTGTATATATAATGATCAAAAGAGTTTTTTTTACAAAACGTTTTGTCCGAAGACCAAAATGTCAAAATCTGAAGCTCATAGCTTCTACAAAGTGATGTCATGGATGACATTCATGGTAATACATGATTTCCCGAGAAACCCTACGGAGAAGTCGACTCGTGGACCCTGAAACTCCTACAGTATGACGTTGATCGCGTCGTGGAACCTCTTCAAGAGACATGTCTGGAATATCTGTGGTTAGGTCCTCTAGATTTTGTTCCACCACTTGATAATCCTCAGGATATTGTGGCATTGTCGCTACCTCTCCTCACCGTTGAATGGGAGAAGTACTAGGAGGTCGATAAGGTCCAACATCTGTGCCATCAAAAACAAATTTTGTATTTAGTCTTTGGATGATCTTATAAAACAAAAACATTTGAATATGATAAAAATTCACAAAAACATTTAAAAAGAAAAAAATATGTGTACTTCTTACCAAGTTCCCCCCATTGAGCATCCTTTGGCAGTACTAAATCCGGATCTCCTCGGAAATCCAACCCGGCATAAGCATAATCGTCAACCATCAACATCTGTGGTTGAAGCCAATCAAAGAAGGTATCATCATACTTGATGATTAGTCTAGCTACGTGCCGGACCATAAGCTGACACCATCTCAACATCCTTGGATCCCTGGGAGATGATGAATTCCACTCAACCTGTAGCCTCAGTAATGGAACCCTCTCAAGGAAGAAGGACACTAGCAAAGATCCATACCCGAATTGCTTCAAGTTGCCTCGTCTACATTTGGTCAACTGCCTTTTTACGCTACGAAGCAATGCATCTGCCTAGTTAAACACCCAAGGTTCAGTACACTCTATAGCATACTGGAAGTAACTCTGTAGCGCCATGTGAGAAACAGAACTCCCAACCATCCAAACTATGGTGAATAGGATAGTACGGAGGGTCAAATATCGTACCCCCCAAATAACTACTTTTCTTTTCTTTCTCTCTACCTCAGGAACATGGTGTAAACAACAGTACTCACTCATGGGCAGCCCACCACCTCTACTACCAGTCAGGCTCATGTAGTACCTCCGCCGTGACAATCCAGTCAAAAAGTAAATGTCCTCAATATCTAAGGATAGTGTGTGGACCCCCACTTGAAATACTTGTTGATCGGGATCCCACATACGCATGAGGTACTCTAATAACCTGACTTGGGCCCTCATGCTCGGGATACGAAAGTACTTTAGGAGGCCACAGTTTCTCAAAGAAGCAATAGTAGGTGGATGATTTCTGGCAATTGCATTGTCTTCTTCATGCTCCCTTTTGAGCCATTCAAGAACCATTTTGATGGCCAATTATCTGCATAAGAAGCACAAAAACAAGATTAGCAAATTTTTTCATGATTTGTTTCTCTTTCATTGGGTAAATTTTTGAAAACTTTTTGAGCTTTGTGGTTCTCGCAAGTGCCCTTTGTGCATAGTGCGAGAACCTCGCAGGCTACTATGGGCTCTCCTGCGAGAATGCCCCATTCTCGCAGGTCTCATGTAGCCCACCTGCGAGAATGGCAGCGCGCAAGTAGGGCTCACTAAATCAACTTGAAAATGAATTTTTAACCAATGAAAATGAAAAATTAAACCATGAAAGAGTAGAGGACAAAGAGCCCACCTCAATGTCACTGACGGCTCGATGAATGGACGCTCGTAACTCCCGCAATTTGATGCCGAACTTCGAGGGTAAAAGAGGGGTTTTTGAGATCAAATAGTGGAAAAGTGAAAATGATATGGTAAAAAGAGTTTTTACTTCTTTTTATTTACTTTTACTATGTCATTTGGTTTTTTATGATTATTTATCTATTAAACCCTAATCCTTAATGTCCTTTTGAGTGTAACTTTTGCAGGCATAATGACTTCGAGATTCTTATATAGGGATGCAGACATATTTTTTCTTTTTCATCGCATGTTTTGATTGTTTTTTATGGTTTTTGTATAAAATCTCGAGCGTGGTCTTTGTCCATTCTTACACTCGCAAATACATGAAAACACGAGAGCATACTTTTATCACTTTTTCGGGCTCAACAAGGTTATATGAAAAAGGAACCCACCTGGAGTCCTCTTAAATCTCTTTTCAGACTCTCTAAACATGAAAAGATAGCCAAGCGACCTTACTATTTTCACGCTCAATAAAGTATTTGAAAAAAGAATTTGGTGAGTGATAATTTATCTCTTTTTCGATCTCATCGGACTATTTTATGAAAAAGGAACTGAGAGAGTTCTCTTTTAAGTGTTTTTCCAGACTCTATAATCATGAAAAACCTTCAAGTTTTCTATCTCTGGACTCGTTAAACAAACATTGACAGACACGTAATGGGACCAAACCACTCCTTCTTAGGGTTTGTTAAACATACTCCGAAGGACTTATCTTAAGGATAAGCTTATATCAACAAGCATATGTTATCCTCCTCAAGCTTGCATAAAAATAAAGACGTACTCGCCAGAAATGGTGGGGGAAAATTTGGGAAAGGGATCTGTTATCATCTTCGTATTGATTGGTAGTAAGTGTCACTCTGGAACATGACACCCCCTATTTGTCATTTGAAGCCGGTTTGGGAAATCCGTTTGTCTCTCATTCAATTTGCTACAGGTCATTCCCTGTGTCATCTTTGAGTCAATGCTACCAAATCATTGGTCATGTTGTTCATATGTTCAAGATAAGTCCATCTAAAACCTATATTGAGTCAGCCATCTACAGTTGTCCATTCTCTCTGTGTCGGCCTTCCCTATGTCCGGTCCAATTTACATCATACTCTGTTTCACCTTCAAAATCTGTTACTCATTTCATGTCATTGATAGGGGATACATCAAGGCTCTCCTGTGATGTTTTTTGTTCCATCGACTTCATCTCATTATCCGGAAGCAAGACTTAGAAATTCTTTGGTACCTTGGAGCTTGCATACCTCAATGGCAGGTTTCCTCGCTTTCGACAGTGGGTTTACATCATTGACCCCTGATCGAAATATTCCATCAGATGTTCAACTTCAACTCATTCATTCACACTCGATGGATTGTACTAGAGTACCTTGGGAGTCATTGACATCAATGGTGATTTCCCTCGCACTTGTTAATGGTTTCATCAATGACCGGTAATCAAATGGTTTCTGCCATGTTCGACTTCAACACATGTAATCACATAGTTAGATTCGTACTTTGGGCGACGAGATTAGAAGACCCTGGATATCATCTCTTTGTCCAGGTTGCAATGGAGTATGTATAATCTATGAAACATAGATCCACTATGTATGTCTCGTGGCTATGTCGTCTTAATTTGAATTGTTTCGCATAGATCCACAGTGTATTCCTGGTGGCTATGCTATATTTTGACGGCATGGATCCACAGTGTATGATTGGTGGCCATGACCCATGTCTACAATTGTCATCCATCTGTGATCTGAGTATGGGAATGCCTACCTTAGAATTGGTATATATGATATTCTGCAGATTCTTGGTTGTTCGTAGGTTTCCAATTAGGTGTGCTCCTGGTTTCTGACACACACATGCAGCTTACAAAGTCTTTCGGTTGTCATTGATTCCAACCTCATACTTTGGGGGGCATTCTATTACCCATGATTTTGGTCATCATGATGGTGTACTTAGGCTCTTCATAAGAACTTTCTCCTGAGAAAAGTTACTTTCATCTCTTCCCAGAAAACTCATTTTTGAAGAAGGTTCGCAGGCTGCTAGTATCCCAGCATGCAAGAATGCCTGATTCTCGCAGGCTTCCTTAAGCTGGGGTGTGAACTTGTTAAGGTCCTAACCCGCACATAGGTAGATCAATGTATTTGGATGTAATAAAGGTCAATATTAATAAGACCTTTCAATAAAATAGAATAAGGCGGATGTAAGAAGTCCTAATAGAAGCTTCTGCTTCTAGAAGGATCTTCC
>ML798424.1:73911-92099 GCA_009831015.1 Picea engelmannii
TTGCCCCCTCGAAGAGGCCTGTGAACATTGCTATCTGATTCAAAGTGCTATTTCTGTTGCTATTTCATATATCATTTCTGTGTATTGTGAAGATTATGTTGGATATTTTACTGTTATTCTGTCATTTCTAGCATTTCGTTTCTTTTCTGCATATTTTATATATCTGGTATCTTGCAGAACTTCTCGAATTGTGTTGAATAGATAGGGTGAGAACTCGTCCTAAATCATGGAAAAAAATGAATTCTTGATGTTTCTAGAAGGGAATCTTCTCGAAGAATGGGTTGACATTCGAATGGTTATCTTTGTACTAGATTCCCTGATATTTTGGGATCATTCTTATCCAAGTAACTATCTCATTATCTCCTATATATTGAGGGAATTCTCATAAAAAGGGTTAAGCAAGATTCATTGGAGAGTTGGTGAAAGAATTGTGTGAAGGACTTAGCTTGAACAACAGCTTGGAGACTCTAGCAAGTCTATCAAGAGGATTTGATCTACTTCATGCAAGGATTGAGCAAGTGTGTGTGTTGGAGCCAAGAGCCATCGAAAGGAATCTTGCGACATCAAGTCTATTACATTGTAATCTTTAATTTCAAATTAATATGATACAGTGACATGTCCCTTTCCCATAAAGTTATTTTCACTTTATTGTGTAATTCCTTGATCATACACATAAGTTGACTGTTGAATATATTGTGCTATCTTCACTTTGGTTGGTTTGTGTTGTCTTGGTCTTGACTTCAGATCACTGAAACGAAGCGGGAGCAACAAAGACCCTAGAAAGCAATAATAAGGTATGTTATTTGTTCTTTCCTCCTAGTTAATTCAATGGTCAAAACTTAGGGAAAGAGTCATGTCCTGTCTTGTTTTGTTCTAGATCTAGGTGGATCTAGGGAGATCTGTTAGTGTCCACACCTACCGATTAGTCCGGTAACAACAAACCAACTCCTATGTTAATGACACCTGGTTGAGGATTATCAATCATGGGGACCGTGGATGCCCCCAAAGCTGGGTCAAGTTTGGAGAAAGATAGTTGATCGATGGTCACTATCTAGCCCTCGTGTGGAAACAACAAGACTCAGAAAACTGTAGCAACCACATCTTGCATAGCATAAGTCCAACTCCATCCTAACAAGAGGTTATAGTCGAGGGGAGCATTGAATACCTCTACTTCGACACACATAGTTTTTCCTCCTAACTGCATAGGGAAAGAAGGAATGATGCCATGTTGTCGGAAAGAACGATTGTCAAAAGCAGTGAGGAGAGTAGGTGATGGAGACAAAGCGGGTTGGCCAATGGCCTTCCAACATGCTAATGACATAACGCATGTCGAGGTTCCCTCGTCGACCACCGTGTGGAAGATATTCTGTGTAAAAAATTTTGTGGGATGAGCCACTACTATCTGAAATGCTACGTGGTAAGGCAGACGAGGTTTTAAGTTGGTTGTATCTAACATGATGGTACCCGGATTACAAGTCTCAGTAGAGCCCAAAAAAGTTAACAAGGCTTTCCACTGAGTAGGGAAAATTTGGAGGACCTCCAAAGAAGACATTGCACAAGGGGTTTGTGATAAATCCTCCACCACAGAGTAATTCTGGGTGGCCCTTGCGTTTGGGTTGTGAGAAGATTTTTTAAATGAACCCTTTGGAATGTGTGTCATTGTTTCTCCCAATGTCTTCTCAATCTGTAGAGGAAGAGATGGGAGATCAACTTCTTTACCCTTCTCAGAAGTGCTTGGTTTACTATAGTCATGCGCTCTAGTCATTATGAAAGCATCACCCCTAACCATATATACATTCGTGGATGAGGGATTGTTTGGAGGAGGGAAAGTGTCTTGGACGCCCCCTTCTATGCTTGTAGAGGCTTGAGATAAATTTTTCCCATGTTGAAATGGATTAGTCAACACTGCTTGTTTTTTATGTGTGACAAACTTTTGGGCCTCTACAAGTCAAAGACAAAGATGGGTCGAGTGGTCTTCCTCACATAAGTTGCACGGATACCTCGCCTTTATTTTTTCCGTGGTGGCCCCGCCAACATTATCAGTGGGTTTTTGATCCCCCTTACCCTTCTTTCATTGTTTTTTCTTCCCTTTAGGCTACTGGGTGGCCTTTGGGTTAGTCGACTGCATGGAGTGTACTTCCGATGTTTGGGGAGGGGGAGCAGCCAAAGCAGTAGTTTGGTTGGCCGCTGTGTTTTGTATGGATAACTGTTGCAACTATTTTGTCAATTGCTCTGCGGGTTTGGTTTGTGCTGAACCAACAATACCATCGGCATGTGGTCCATCTCTCTATCTAGTTTTATCCAGTATCAAACATGGTGCATCTGGCAATATGTTGTATAATAAACCAGACTGAGAATAGATGAGCTCAAACTGTTGAGCCCTCATGATGGCATCTTCTTCAGAGAAAACTCTGGAAGTCACGACGTCTTTGGATAACTGTGGGACCAAAGACTTAAGGAACCACTCAAGCAGGAATGCTGGTGGGACTGGTACTTTGATTAGACTCTTCGGGTGTCTCCATTCTTGGATATGATCAGAGATATGGTCCGTTGTTGTCTATTTGAAATTGGCGAGCAGCTCTATGCCAGCATCGTATCTCACAGGTAACTGGAAATGGTTAAGGAAGGCCATGGCCAGTTTTCCAAAAGAAGAGTATCTTGAGCGATCGAGCTCGATGTACCATTTTGTGGCACTCCCAATAAGAGTACGTTGAAACAATCGCAACTATACAGAGTCATATTTCAATGACTTAGATGAACACGAAAGATGGAAGGTAGTCACATGATCACCTGGATCCTCATTAGGCTTGGCCTCGAACTTTGGAATGTCCGAAGGCAACTTCGTTGGCATAGGAGGCCAACGTGGATCATGACAAATAGGATCATTTAACAATCTTGTCAAATCTGGCAAGTGTAACATCACCAGGAATGGTAGTTTGGGTTGTTGCTGATAACCTGGGAAAAAGGGTCCTGGAGTTTGACTGGCACCAGGTTGCCAGGAAAAGTTTGGCTGCTGGCCCAGATTCTGGTAGAAACCATGGCCCTGACGAGTGTAAGGATTTTGCATCTGTGGAGACATCATCGACTGATTTCCCATAAAGGACATAGAGTGTTGGGCATGCATCATGTTCGAAGGACTTTGGGAAGGATTACCTCATGTTGGTCCTGATGGGAGAGGCATAGTAGTTTGTCCAGGGTTCCATTGACTATGGAAATAATTACCCCAGAATGACATTCCAGAGGAGGGAATGGATCCTTGTCCTAAGTTCCAAGGTCTTGTTATATGTGCCCCCTGTGCAGGAATAGTACCCTGCTCAGGAGTAGATTGTCCAAAAATGGGATTGCCCCCAGATGGGAAAGTGGTTGACAAGAAAGTGTTGTTACCAAACATCTTGTTCCAAGAAAATGGTGTCAAACCTACCGGCATACTGTGCGCAGGTGTTCCTTGACTCCCTGCTCCAAATAAACTAGTGTGTGTAGGCTTCCTGGCAGACTACTGATGCGGACCACCAAGCGAAGGGGACGAAGGAGGGATATGACCTCATGTGTAAGGAAAAGCATTAAAAGGGATAGGAGTGCCCCCAAGTTGACCTTGCAGAGGAGCGTTAGAGATCCCTTCCCCTAGACCCAAAGTTTGTAAAGTGGAGTAGGTTAGTGCAGGACTTGTACCTGAACTAGGCATACTGTATGAGAATGGAGAGCCTATCGCACTAGGTGTGAAGGAGGTTGTGGTTGCCGCCATAGACGGGTTCGGTCCACTGTGCGATGCAGTTTCGGCTAAGACCATGGTGGCTCAGACCGATGACGGTAAGTTAGGAGATGACTCTCCTGTGGTAGCAACTGTGGTGGGAATTGAAGAATTCCCAGAAGAAGTAACAACGTTTGTTTCCATAGCTGTGTGAGGCACTGTCTGGCATCTAATTGGATTGGTATAATAAACGGTGCCAAGATATCAGTGGTTGGGGTTTCAACTGAGCCAATATTGGTGGTTGATTCCTTCGATATTTGTTCGAGCACAAAGGTTTGTAACCCGGTCGCTTCAAAAGACCCTTGTTGGTCTAGCTTCTGCCTTAATGGTGGTGGGGGTGGCTCCAGTGTAACTGGCGGCAGGCCAAGAAGCCTTTGTGGTCGGCGGAGCTTGGGATTCTCCACTGTGTGAGAAGATCCAAGACATGCTAAGGTATTATAAACATTCAAAAGTAACACACCCTAAAAAGAAGCCCCTAAGAGATAAGTCAAGCAATCACTAAACTATTTGGAAGAACAGTTACAACAACCAACACTAGAGAAACTTACTGGTGTAAGTGCAATTCGAACAAAGAAGCACCCTCTAGGTATACTCTGCAAAGAATGGCCCAATTTCTGTCGTAGGTACCATGGTATACCCCTGCAGTCACCTGTGTATGTCGCTAAAAATATTGGCAACTAGGTTTCCAGCACGCGAACAGTCACCAGGCGGGTACAATCGAAAGTCGGATAGACCACAATGAGCAGGGTATCAAGCCCGAAACCTGTCAAGGGTCTCGAGAGAAAATGGTTCGGAAGGCAACTGAGGACCTTAAACGGATTTGAGACCCATGAAGTCATGTGGCAAATGCAAACGACGAAATCCCAAAACAAGCCCTCTATATGTGTTCTCCACTACGATTGGTCCGGCTTTGGAGGGGTTATCTCCGCTACCTTTCCGCACGTGACCTTGTGTTTATCCCCTGTGTTAGAGGGGGGTCCTAGATAAATTCCACGAAAATAGACTTAGACACTCCCTATATCAGACTCTAATGTTTTGTTTTGAATGACCTTGAAGAGTTTCCTCTCCAACCTAATTCAAGGCCCTAGTCCTGAACTAGTTTGTGAACCCTACAAACATAAAAGGCTAGTAGATTTTTAAAATTAGCGTTTCTTTTATGGATTTATCTTACATCAAGGAGTATGAGGTTGAAACTGATGATATGTAAAGACGAAAGAAAAAATGAAATAAAAAATCTCGAAACAAAAGACTTTTACTAAATGCAAAATTTCAACAACTTTTCACAAAAAAAAGTCTTTTTTTTTTTTCTAAGATTTTATACAGCAAACTTAAAGGAATTTCGCTCAACTACGAGCTACTTATGATCTAAGTGAACTGCAAAAAAATACGAAACAAAAGACTTTTCCCTAGCTAATGATGCAGAAACGCACCTTTCAACCAAAGAAGAAAATGAAAAGAATTTTTTTATTTTATTTAAGTGCTAGTAAAGCAACAAAGGGAAAATACCGACAAGCACAAAACCAAGAAAACCAAATTTTGGCTTAAAGAGCAGATCGCAAAGAATCAGAGTAAAGAATCACACAATGGAAATAAAAAAAAAAAGACTCTCCCGCTTGTCTAAAAACCATAAATTTTTTATTTTTTATTTTTTATTAATTTATGTCAACTATTAACTGAGAAAAAGCAGGCTAAGGGTAAGATGACCTAACCTACTGATTGTTCAAACCTAGACTCAAACACCTGAGAGGAATACTTTTTATCAAAGGAGGGGATGACTGCCCCACCCTGAACAAAAATTAGCATGTCCAAGCACGCGACTGTCACTAAAATAGCACGCGTGCAAATGCATGCTTAACAGAGACAAAAAGCGTGTACATGTGGGCTGACCTTGCACAGGCCGCGTGTATATCTAAATTCTAAGAAAAAATATGAAAAATGGCAGTCCAGACCAGGAAGAGGCTTTTGGTATTGATAACCAGGGTCCCTTGAAGGCTTGGATGCTCTTTCTAACAGAAAAGACAAATAATGTAAGGAATAATAAGGTGAAAAAAGGCAATATGAGATAGGACTGTGAACCATCAAGACTCAGACAGGATTCCAGAAAACCCCCTGAGAATGTGTAATTATGACAGGGAAGAGGAGGACTGCCCCTAAGGTTTTCTGAAATCATACACACTACTTCTATCTCTATAGCTAGCATTCACACGTAGGATGTCAGAGGATAGGGCATGGGTACATGTGTGCAGGCCTTCTGTAGGCCGTGTGTACCTCTGTTTGTCCCGAAAACTACAGTCAAGAAAAAGTTAGGGAAAGATGCTATGGAAAACCAGACTCCCTACTAGCTCAGACCTTACAGAAAAAGACAGGCAAAGAAAAAACATAAAACCTAATCTTTAAACTACCCAAAAACTTAAATAAATCCAGGAACCGTAAAGACTATTCTCCCCAGTATGGTCACCAATTCTGTTGTTGGGAAAAACACCCTACGGACTAGCAAACTAGGGTCAGACTTGCATGCAGATTTTGACCAAATAGAAACTAATTTTTTACCTACAATCCAAGATTTAAACCCCTTTTTCACAGTAAATGCATGGAAAAGGACCACCAACCTTATTACTGGCATTCAATGTAAATCCTCCATTGCTCTTCAATTACTTGCTTGTGCTTCTCCTTCCACAGATGACCTGCACTCAAGACAAACAACAACTATGCATGCATGCTACTTCTATACTCAAGGGTTAGAAATCAAGTATAAATTAATCAAACCATAGACAATTCATGCATTGGGATGGAAAAGTATTTTTTTTATTACTGAAAGTGAATCAACTTACAAAAAAGCTGAGACCAACCACCACTCCTTGAACCTGATCCTAGGCTCCTCCTCTTCTGTCCTTCAACTTCTTTGCATTAAATCTCCTTTGGCATGAGGAAAGGCTAAAGGGTTGGGACAATGGATTACGTAAATGGGCAGAGTTTCTTCGCTATATTTTTTCCTCCTCCAAATGGTACCCCTACCCCTTCTTTTATAGGCTAGAAGGAGCTAGGGTTTTGGATGAACCCTCAGCCATGCATGGCCAGGAGTTTTAGTTAACTGACCCATAACTTTTTTTTCCGTCGAAAACTTTCCTTTTTTCATGCTTTGTTAGGTACACGCGGGCTGTTGTGATCCAACCAGCGTGCACACGCATGAAGTAATGGGTTAGGGTGCGTGGGCCTTGACACAAGAGGATTTTCAAAGAGTTTTTCAGCAGATTTTTGTCAAATAAGGGATATGAATTGGCCTGATTCCAGGTAAGCATGTGTGGTGCAATTTAGGGTTATAACAGTTACGGCAAGAACATTCATCACCCTACTACCCCCAAGAAAATGGTCAGGTGGAAGATGTAAACAAATCTCTTAAGACCATCCTACAGTGAACAATCAACTCAGCCAAGTCAAATTGGCATTTGATGTTATACTCGACATTATGGGCCTATTGAACGTCTGTTAAGAGTGCAACTGGTTTCTCACCTTTTCAAATCGTATACGGACTGGAAGCAGTCTTACCTATCGAATGTCAGATACCACCCCTAAAGTTGGCATTACAGTTATTGCCAGACACTTCTCCACTTGAATAATGGTTAGTATACCTTGAGAAGCTCAATGAGCAGCATTGTGATGTGGCCTTGGCCAATGAGGCTCACAAACATAAGGTTAAGTGTCAGTATGATAGGTCTATTCATCCTTGGATTTTCTCTGAAGGCGACCTTGTCCTGGTCTATGACCAAGATAAGGACCCCCTAGGGGCAGGAAAATTCAAACCCATGTGGCTCGGACCTTTCATCATAAAAGAGGTTTTAAAAAAGGGCACTTATCATCTGGTTGAATTTGAAGGAATGCTTTGGTAGAGTCTAGAAATGGGCTCTACCTCAAGAATTATTACTCATAGGCAGGTCACCTTGGGTAACTTTTTGTAACATATGTATAGTCTTTGTACTATTACTTTCTAGTTTCTTTTAGTATTATGGACGTGTCATTGATGTTATATTTCGTCATTGTGGCAGATGTCAAGTGAATCTGAGATGTTCATTGGATACACAGACGGTCCTAGCCGGCACACTCAGAGGCTTGCCTCCACATCTTGGATAATATTTACACCTCGAGGCCAGTTATTATTTTCTGGAGGTATATACTTAGGTGACACCACAAACAATGTCACCGAGTATAGTGTAGTTATAGAGTTTCTTTATGATTCCTTGTCATTTGGTATCTCTCACCTCTGGGTTTATCTCGATGCTCAACTTGTTGTGTCTCAGTTAAATAGAGTCTACTGGGTTCATGATCTGACTTTACACTGACGATTCCTTAGGGTACATCTCTTAGAACAAAACTTTGATTATATTACACATTTTCATATTCCTAGGAGATTAAACCAAGTTACATATACTCTAGCTAATCAAATTTTAGATTGGCATCTTGCACACACATGAAAGGACATTCACATAAACATGTAAATACATTTTTTGCACACATGATCCATAACACACAAAAGACATAAAAATACATATATAATCATAAAGTAACTAGAGTATATAGATGGATGCAAGCACCTCAAAAATATGACCAATAATGAGTCACGGGGCTTATGCTCTCAAAAAATATACACAAGTAGTGCTCGTGGTACATAAAATGTCTAACTAGGTTCAGGGCCTGTGGGCCCTGCTATACTAATCCACAGCATTGGCTAAACGCCGAAACAATCAGACCCACGTCTGAGGTGCCCCCACTACATGAGGCTACATGGATGGTGGAATATCCCCAATCTCTGCCATAGGGACCATGTGAGTGAGCGCAGTAAAGTTATGCTCGACTCGCCTCAACACTCTCTCCACCCCCGGCTGGAAGATCTCCTATTGTTGTTGGTCCCCCGGCGGTGGCAGGTGCATCCCCTGGCCGAGGGCGACGCTTATTCCTCGCATAATCAGCAGGTCACACTGGTCCCACATATGCATACAACAAATGCATATCCATCAAGTACTCTGGCATATAAAAAAAATGATATATAACAAAAATGACATAAACATTACATATGCTCCATAAAAAATAAAAAAAGCTACAAATATGGAGACTTACCCATCTCTCCTCATTCCTCAGCAAGAGGTATTGGTATCTCAAGATCCCTCAAAAAATCAATCCCTGCATACAGGTAATCCTCGATAACTGGGATTTGCCGCGATAGCCAAGAAAAGAAGTCATCATCAAAGGACTCATTAGTCCTTCCACCACCCTGTCATGGTAGCAATATTTCCCATCTACACATGGCAAAAAGAGAGGCTTGATGTCCTCATACCACTACTCGAGGACTAAAGATCGAAACTCTCTCAAAAAAGAACGAGCACAAAACAGTCCCGAACCTGAAGTTCCTCTGTGTATGTAGTCGGAAATTTGTCAACTGTCTCTTCATACACTCAATCAATGTAGTACTCCAGTCAAAAAATTGTGCATTCAAGCACTGGATGACATAGTTCATCTATGCACAGGAAGCCTGATGTAAGGTTGTAGAACCAGTAATCCACCCAATGAGCAATACAATCGCTTGTAGCGATAAGTCAGTGATCTTGTTTATGGGCACCTGTGATCTCGATCGATCTATCCCAACGTCATAGTAAAGGGATATTAGTTCCACTATGTTATGCGGCCCCAAAGGAAACATCTGAAAGTTGACTGGTTCCCCTCTCCTTGAGAGGCCAGTCAAAAAGTATATATCCTCGGTGGTGGGCACTAGTGACTACCCTTCTAACATAAAAGCCTCTGCATCAGGATGTGAGTAGTCAACCAAGGCATTCAATAGTCTCAGTTGTGACCACAAAAAAGAACATAGGAAAAACTCCAGTAACCCACATTTCATCAACTTGGCCACAACATTGGGATCTTCCCCAACCAACTCGCTAACTTCTTCATGCTCCCTTTCTCTCCAATGAACATATATCCTGCCAAACACCAAAGTTTAGGAAGGTTAGCCCTTGCTTTATAACTCTTTTTATTCATTAAGGGAGTTCCACGTGGGTTGTAATGTTGACAGTCGCATGTACACATGTGCAATCTTTACTCTGCTCGAATGTACATGCGGCCTGTCCAGAGACGACCCGCGTGGACCTAGGGCCAACCTTTTAAAGGTCAATGCCCCCCCCCAAAAATGGCACCCAAAACAAAAATAAAGATTTGAATTGCAATATGGGGGAGTTTGTACTTAATTGGTCCAGACAAAAGTTCGTTTCGTTCACTGTAGCTCCCAGAATCACCACTTTTATCAAAGGGGGTCTTTTGGCTCCAGAGTCAATTTCCAAATCAGCAATAGTGATAATGAGCTACCAACATCTATTTATAGACTTTTTGGCCTCTTTTGTCACTTTTTAAGCCTCCCTTATTATTTTCTTTACACCCAAAACCATTTAGAGTGATTCAAGAGTTGCAGGGGAGGGGTTTGATCGAGTATCGGGGCAGTTTTTGGACTTTTGGGACACTTTTTACAATTCATGGAAAAATCTCAGATGATCAACTTGAGCATGTAGGTTAGGTTTCTACCATGACTTTTGTATCTCGTTGTCTTTATCCCTCTGCCATAGGATCGATCCCATTAGGTTGCGACACATAACCATCATTGTTGCTTTAGAAGTGTCACGAGTTGGTGGTAGAGCTTACCGAAACATGGATACCCTAGGTAGATCTTGGTTGCATTATGGTGCCCATGTTGTCTCTAATCACTGTAGACTCAGGAGTCCTTGTTGTTTTTCCTGAATATGAGTTTGAGCCTCATTTGCATGATTCCTTTTCACTCTTGACCTCACCCTCGGGACTCCCAAAAAACATAACGGGTATGCTTTTAAGCCCTTTTCAGACCTTTTAAAAATGAAAAGATTGTCAAGCGATCTTGTGGCCTGTCATGCTCATTAAACTGAAATTTGAAGTCACGTCTGTCCAGCGTTAGTTTACCTTTTTTTTGGTCCAGACGGTCAACTGTATGAACAAAGGTATACTCTAAGGAACTTTCGTTCTCTAGAAGAGTTCCCTCGGGTATAATTTTACCCCTTTTTCAGGCCTGAGGGACTAAATTTACGAAAAAGGAACCCCCACGGAGTCCATAGTTAAGATATTTTCAGACTCCCTAAAATTGAAAAGATCACTGAGTGACCTTATTCTTTCACACTCGTTAAACTGGTCCACAAGAACATTCCTAACAGAGTCCATAGTTAATCTTTTTTCAGACTCCTTAAAAATGAAAAAATATCCAAGTGATCTTGTCTTTATCACACTCGTTAAAATGGTTTTGAGTAGACATCTTGTTGGTGCTAGTTTACTCCTTTTTCAAACCGACTAGACTACCTTCAAAAAAGGTACCCTAATGGAGTCTCTTTTTACATTTTTTCAAACTTTCTAAATATGAAAATCCATCAAGCTTACCTTCTTTGGGCTCGTTAAATTCACATCAAAGGATGTTACCATTGTGTGTTTTATTAATCGCATGTGCATACCCACATATTTGGCCTAATACCGGCTCCATGTTGCTCTCAACTGACCCATATGAACCATGCCTTAAACGCAAGCCCCGTAGCACTTTTCCTATGCGTCTTGACACCTTTGGCCCCTATAGGATTTTTCCCGAATGTCCTTACTTTGAACATCTGTCTTGTCCCTGTGCCTTGAACTTGTATGCTTGCAACACTTGTTCCTCCTTTGTAACGTAATATTCTTTTATTATTTTTCCTACATTATTGAAAAAAGACAAAAAAATCAAATATACCCCAAAAAGAGGAAGGGAAAAGTATTTTCTTTGTTGGCAGCATAATGAGTCACCCTTGGATAAAGCACATCTATCCATTTGTTCATCAAACCCTAGGATTTAATATGACCTTAGGAAGTTGTTCTCTCTACATAGAGTTGTGTCCTCCTCCATTTGGTTATTCTTCCAAACATATGGAGAGTTTGCATTGCCTCCTGCCTCATAAACTTATGTTAATACCATGCTGCCTAAGTCTCATCATTTTTCGTGTTGTTGTCCAAGGGAAGTTTGTCACCAATCTTGAGTCGGCCCCTCTACAGTTTGTCTCTTTCCCTCATACCTAGCCATCCTGAATGTCCAATCAAGTCCTTGTTCGAAATCAATGAAGCCTTCAGTCTGATCATCAATTCCATGACCAATGAGCCGTCGAAGACCTCTGGGTGGTGTATTTGTACACTCATATTACACTCCTACCTGTGTTTTGAATATTTTTAAGTTGTTGCTTGAGCTCTGAAGACCTCATCTCTAGCCATCAGGCCGTATCAACTTCTAGAATATCACTACTCTATATGTATATCTTTTTTATTTCGAAATGTAGCTCCGTTGTGTATTGTTTGCAACTACTCTTTATATAGTTATATGACATGGATCTATAGTGTATTTGATTGGTAGCCATGATTTTATTTTATCCCGAGCATGGGTATGCCCGCCTCGGTGAGACATTTTTTATTTTGCATACGACACCTCACAGTTCCTGATCCTTGGTCTCAATTGTTCGGCACATCAGTAAAGATTGGTAATGTATTTCGGCCATCATATGCTCTTCTGAACTCACACATTAGGAGGCATTTGTTATAACCCTAAATTGCACCATACACGCTTACTTGGCATCAGGTCATCTTAGATTCCTTCTTTTCCAAAACACTGCTGAACAACTCTTATTAAAAACCTCTTTTATAAGGGCCCACGTGCCCTACTCCATTACTGCACACATGTACACACTAGCTGACCTAAAATAGCTCGTGTGTACCTACAAAAGCACAAAAAAAGGAAAGTTTCCAATGGAACACATAGCTTTGGGTGAGTTAACTGAAACTCCCAACCATGCATGGCTGAGGGTTAGACCAAATACCTAGCTCCTTATAGCCTATAAAAGAAGGGGTAGGGATCCCATTTGGAAAAGGAGAATGATAGTAAAGAAACTCTACTCAAATTCACATTCCCATTGTCCCAACCCTTTAGCCATTAGTGTGCAAGGAGAAATACAGAGCAAAGAAATTGGAGGACATTTGAAGAGGAGCCCAGGCTTAGGTTCGCGGAGCGGTGGCCGGTCTCGACATTGTAAGTTGATTCATTCAAAGTAATAAAGAAATGCTTTTCCCATCCCACTTTATGAGTTCTTCATAGTTTGTTAAATACATGTTTGAATCTATACCCCATTAGTTTGTAGGTAAAATGCATGTGTAGTTTGTTACTTGTTTTGTATGTAGGTCATCCTTGGGAGGAGAGTTGCTAACAAGCGATCAAGCGTGAAGAAGGATCAACATCGAATTCCTGGAGCAAGGTATGTTGGTCTAACCATGTATTTGCTGAAAAGAAATGGGGATTAGGTCTAGGGACGAAGGTAGAAAGTATATTTATTTTGGTCATATCTGCATGCATAATATAACCCTATTTGCTAGTCCGTAAGGGGATTTCCCACTCACAACACCATCCTTAGATCACATGATTTTTAATTAAATGTATTTTTGTTGTTATTAATTTACTCCAATATCAAATACTTATTTGAATGTATTATGGAAGTGCTAGTATTGTTTTGTTATAGGTTTCCCTTAACAACAGTACAGGCAGGAGCTCATACAACACAGGAAGATAAACTCAGTTGACTGATTAGCAGATGCATTTGTTTCTTTTATTTAGAGTTTTTTATGAATGAAACGATGATTACATTAATTATGTTTGACTATTTTTGTGTCATTGTTTCAATCGTATTCATTTAGTATTTATTTGTTCAATATCTTTAAAAAAAAACAAAAAAGAAGTGTTGTTCATATTTGATTCAGAAACTTTATCAAACAATCATTTTCACAAGATTTCATGCAAACCTTGTAAACTGTATATAAATTGTTCATAATCATTTGTATATTCACATTTTTAGATAAATATTTGTAATTATTGTGTCGATTGTTAGAATCTTTTCTTTAGTCAATTTATTTCATTTTTCTATCTTTAGGATTCTAGTTAGCTAACAGAGCCATTAAACCCGTCAGGATAGGTCATACCAAACAGATTGGGTTGATTAGACAACCTCAGACCGGGTCTATCCTTCCAATCGACAGCGTGTCACTTACGCCCATCAACAGTATCCTCTTCAACTGTGGTCCAACGACTTTCATAAATACTTCTCTTCACACAATAGTTGCAAAATGTTGGGGCAAGGGGAATGCAAAATTGGGTAGAGTTTATTTACTATTATTTTTCTTTTTTCAAATGGGACCCCTACCCCTTATTTTATAGGCTAGATAGGGCTAGGTATTTGGTTGAGTGACCAGCTATGGGCAGTCAAATGATTTAGGTAACTTACCCGAAACTGTGTGTTATGTCTACATCTTTCCATTTTTTGTGCTTTTGTAGGTACATGCAGGCTGTAGTGGGTCAGCTAGCATATACACATGTACAGTAGTGGAGCAAGGTGTGTATGCCTTCAAAAAGGGTTTTTTTAATAAGTTGTTTAGTAGTGGCTTGGCAAAAGATGTAAATTGAGATGTCTTGATCCTAGGTATGCATATCTGGTACCAATTAGGGTTATAACAAGGAAAATTCAACGACAAGACCACTAGAAATTGTGCATACTGATCTAGTTGGACCAATTATAAAAAAGGGTTTAAAAGGTGAGAAATACTTTAGTTTATTAGTTGATGATTATACAAGAATGACTACAGTTTTCTTTCTCAAGAATAAGTCATAATCTTTTGAAAACTTCAAGATATACAAGGAAATGGTTGACAATGAAATGGATTCAAAAATCAAATGCTTGAGATTTGATAATGGAGGAGAGTTCACTTAAAAGGAATTTATGGACTACTGCAGCAGTCATGGAATAAAAAGGAAATTCTCCATTGCTAGGACAACTCAACATAATGAAGTTGTTGAAAGAAAGAACACGATAGTATAGGAAATGGATCGAACAATGCTAATGGATTCCAAATTGACATATATATTTTCGATACATGTAGTACATACAACAATTCACATTCAAAATAGAATAATGCTCATAAACAACACTGAAAAAACTTCCTACGAGCTATGGAAAGGAAGACCAGCAAATGTGAAGCACTTCAAAGTTTTTGGAAACAAATGCTACATCAAAAGAGAAGATGGAAAAATGGGAAAGTTTGACTCTCGTGTGGATAAAGGACTACTTTTTGGTTACTCAAGTACAAGGAAAGCATACAAGTGTTACAATTGGAGATTGAAAAAAGTTGTAGAAAGCATCAACGTAACAATTGATGAAACAGGCAGACCAGAATCAAAGGAAGATGAAAAGGAAGTAGAAGAGGAAGACGAGGAGAATCCAACGGAAGAACAAGAGAAAGTTCATCAAGTGCCTCCAAAAACACCTAGCAGACAAGTATAGAAGAATCATCCTTCAGATCAGATTATCGAAAACAAGGACATAGGAGTTGAGACTAGAAGAAGAATCTGTTCACCAGAACAAACACACCTAGAACTCACATCTACAAATGAACCAAACTATTTTGAAGAGGCCAAGAAGGATGAATTTTTGAACAAGGCCATGGATGAAGAATTGGATCAAATAGAGAAAAATGACACTTGGGAATTGGGTTCAATACCAAAGGATAAGAATGTGATCGACACAAAGTGGGTATACAAGAATAAATTGAATGAAGATGGACATGTTACAAGGAACAAATATAGATTGGTATGTAAAGGATATGCATAGGTTGAAGGAATCGACTTTGAAGAGACATTTTCCCCAGTTTCCATAATGGAAGCAATCCAATTTCTTTTATCTTATGCATGCTCCAAAAATATTAAAGTGTATCAGATGGGCTTAAAATCATCTTTTCTGAATGGGGAACTTGAAGAAGAAATCTACATTGAACAACCAGAAGGATTTGAGTTGTCAGAGAATGCAAACTATGTGTGCAAATTAAAGAAGGCCTTGTATGGTCTAAAACAGGCTCCTAGAGCATGGTACTCTAGACTGGATAAATATCTACAATAGACAGGGTTCAGAAAAGGAAGTGCAGACAACAAACTCTACATCAAGGTAATTCAAGGTAATATTTTATTAATTAAAGTTTATGTTGATGATATTATTTCTGGTAGTGATGATGATAGGTTAAAATAGAAACTTGCAAAGGATATGAATAATGAATTTGAAATGTCATTACTTGGAGAACTATCCTTCTTTCTGGAAATTCATATACATCAAAGCAACCAAGGAATTTTTATTTATCAAACCAAGTATATTAGAGAAATTCTAAAGAGGTTCAGAATGGAATATTGCAAACTAGTTATCACTCCCATGCAAACTAGTTGCAAGTTAAGAAAAGATGATGATTCAAAGTCTACAGATCAAAGGAAATAGAGGTCAATGATTGGCATCCTACTATATGTGACATCATCCAAAACAGATGTAATGCAGGAAGTTGGAAAGGTGACACGATTTCAAGAAGCACCAAAGGAATCACATGTATTAGCAATGAAGAGAGTTTTCAGATATCTCAAAGGAACAAAAGAGTTTGGATTATGGTATCCAAAAGGAAAGGATCTATCTCTTATTGCCTACATAGATGCAGATTGGGCAGGTTGTATTGATGACCGACGAAGCATCAATGGAGAAGTGTTTTACATGGGTGAGCGTTTAGTATCATGGATAAGCAAGAAACAATAATCAATATCTCTATCTACAAGCGAGTCAGAGTATATTGCAACAACAACATGTTGTACATAGTTTCTTTGGATGAAACAAAATTTGACAGATATATAGGTTGAGTATGCTGAGACCATTCCAATCTATTGTGATAATACAAGCACCATTAGTATCTCAAAGAACCTGGTGATGCACTCCAAGATGAAGAACATTCCAATCAAGTATCACTTTCTATCGGAATAGGTTGCAGAAAAGAACACCATAGTTGAGTATGTGGTAAAAAAATAACAAGTGGTGGACATCTTTACAAAACCACTTCCACGGGAATAATTTGAGTATCTTCTCCAGAGACTCGGAGTTATTTCTACTCCAAAATGAATGCTTTTGAATGCTTATCTTATATGTCTTATATGTACACGAGGACACACCATAAAGAGGATAGTTCAGTCAGGGGGAGAAAACACGCATGGAAATATACCTTTGCCATTGATTACAAAAGGGGAGAGATTCATTAGATGCAGAGGACAGAGGCATGGTTCCAGGGGGAGAAATGGTCACAGAGATGCATAGGACATAGACATGTTTCTAGGGGGAGCATGAGTGATATGACTTCAGTATTGCATGACATAATTTCAGTATTGCATCCAAGTGTTTCCATCAATTCCAAAGGGGGATATTGTTGATTAATGTTGATTTTCATTGATGTCAACCCTTGAAGAAAGTTCGGTAGCAAATTCCTGTAGCACAAAGGTTTGGGTAATGGACCCAAGGTTGTTTAATGTATAATGGTATGACTTTTAATATATTTGAAGGTAATACTAATCTATATGGATAGTACATGTCATGCTATTTCTGGTGGTATGTGGAATGTCACATAACTCCTCACAGTTTGAGAGTTATGGCCTTACGAAGTTGGAGGACCCTCATATGTTGACTTGGAGCTCCAAAAGGTCAAACAAGTCAAAGAGGTTGTAAAGAAGAAATTATTATTTAAATGATAAAGTGTTAGGGTCCTAACCCACACATAGGTAGAGCAATATATTCATATGTAATAAAGGTCAATATTAATAAGGCCTTTCAATAAAATAGAATAAGGTGGATGTAAGAAGACCTAATAGAAGCTTCCGCTTCTAGAAGGATCTTCCTCTAGATGCTTCTCTTGATAGACATATTTGGAAATTGTGGGAAAAACAATTTCAGGGTAGAGACGTATTTCGACATCTTTAAGCCATAGAGATCTATCCTTACACACATAAACCCCCAGTTGAGGGATTCATACATGCAGGAAATACAAGTGGTTCTTAAGTGCACATCTGTTGGCCACCCTTGTAACCTCTATTGGTACCCCTTCGAGTGGTAGTGCATTAGAAAACACCTGTGTATGGATAGGCCTAGATTTCCTGAAGCCCTCTTTAGATAAACTGATCAGCTGCCTAACTACTATAGTTCCACCAAGAACAACGCTCGGGAACATACTCTCTAGTACCTGGGTAGTCGGGCAGTATGGATAAGAGTATGGTCTATCCTCCTTAGTTAGTGCCTTGATATATTGGGCTGATTAATACTGTTGGACCCCATACGTATATCAAAGAGCTATAGCATAGGGCAAACCCTTGTCTATAGAACCCTTGAATACCTAACCCTTGGGGGATAGAAACATAAACAAATTAAAACAGACAAGAATTGTTGTCGTGCAACTGTGTTTGGGTTGTTAAACCACTACACTTTTCTTACTGGTTAAGCATTTGGAGATTTCATCTCTATAGTATTCTTTAGACTGG
>ML798424.1:114651-160031 GCA_009831015.1 Picea engelmannii
ATTGAGGTTGGAAGGGTGAGGGAACTATACCCTCATCTTCACATAGACTGAGATAGTCTTTTGGAGGTCCAAAATCTTCCCAATGGGGAGGTGTGATCAGGGGATCAAATTTTGCTCAATTTTCAAAGTGCTTGGAATGCGACAAAAACAGTTCCATTGCGTCCGTCTCGTCTTCCTGATTCCGGAAGTATATTTACTTTCAAAAACTGAGTCCGTATGAAGGATTTATCGCGATCTGTCCGCCAAGCCAAACAGGCAAAAAAATTGGATGCTGACTGTACCTGTCCGTACAGTCCGTACGGTGACGTGGCAGGGTCGTACCATCCGTACGGATGTGGAAGGGGGTGATGTGGCACATTTTATTTGGTTGATGTTGGTGAGTGGCGTGATGACACATGTCCGTTTTGGGTGAATAATATGAGGACACGTGGCCCAACCCGAGGGCGCCACATGTCGCTCATTCGTTGGTCATTATTTTCATATGTAAAAGTTTATTGGGATTCCGTGGGGTTCGACCCCTGGACCTCCCCTCTTGGTAAAGACTTTATATCACTCCGCTAACCAACATACCGCCACTTGTCCCTTGTTAGGAAGGCGGGCCACATTATATTTGAATTTACATATTGTTTTATACGGAAAAGGGCGCGGGTCGGGGCTTAAGCCCCGACCCATGGTTCCATTATATAACCATACGACCATTGCATAAGTTTTAGCGCACGCACATTTGCGTTACATTACATTGCATTGCAAATATATTGCAATGTATTGCAATATATTGCAATGTATATATATGACGGTGTGTTGTGTATTGGCGCGGTTTGAACCCACGACTCACGTGTTAAAGTATTGGCGCAGGCCCCAAACGGAGGTTGCATGGTTTTTAAACCAAATTAACCACTTTTAACAAAGCGCGCGGTCGCATGCGCCATGTGCCCAAATGCCGAGGCGGTTAGGGGCTGGAGGCACCCTAACTGTCCTATGGTTTGTACTGGTGCGCGGTTGCATACAGGACTAAGTTTTTACTCTTTAAAGAGCATGTGAGACAGGTTTGGGAGGCAAGGGTGTGATTTGTAGAACCAGAGACAACAAAGTTGAAGAGGGAGACTTCAAGGAGGCTAACTTCTTCATTTTTCGACCGATTGAGGTGCCGAAAGAGCCTAGATAGGGGTTTTGGGACGCTGCGGAGCCATTGGAGCAGTCGGTTTGTCATTTTGAGCATTGTAAGGCATGTTTTTGAGCACTTTGATCAATTTAATAATAATGATCCATTGGAAGCTAGACCAGGAGATGTAGCTCGGAGAGGGATGAACTCCTTTATCAAGTTGTTGTGTTTATGTGCTGATGTTCAATGTTTTATGCTATTGTCTATGTGTATTTTGCATAAGTAATCCTTAATTTATGTGTTGCAAATTGATCCTGTTGCTTTAAACACATAACATTTCACTTGCAATAATTATTCAAGTTTTTCAAGTCTTCTTCATTTTTAGATCAAAGAGGTTTTGTAAATATGTATGCCAGTTGTTCTTTTTTTCCCACATATTCAACTCTGATGCTCTTCTTTGCAACTTGTTCCCATAGAAAGTGATACTTTATTGGAATGTGCTTCGTCTTGGAATGCATCACCGGGTTCTTTGAGATATTGATGGTTCTTGTATTATCGCAATAGATTTGAATGGGCTCATCATACTCAACCTGTATATATGTTAAAGTTTGTTTCATCCATAGAAACTATGTACAACATCCTGTTGCTGCAATATACTTTGCTTCAGATGTATATAAGGATACCGATGATTGTTTATTTCTTAGCCAAGATACTAAACTCACCCAAGTAGAATGTTGCTCCACTGGTGCTTCGTCAGTCATCAATGAAACCTGCTAAATCTACATCTATGTAGTAAATAAGTGATAGATCCTTTCATTTTGGATACCATAATCCAAACTCTTATGTTCCTTTGAGATATCTAAAAATCCTCTTCATTGCTAAGACATGTGATTCCTTTGGTGCTTCTTGAAATCATGCCACTTATCCAACTGCTTGCATTACATCTGGTTTGGATGTTGTCACAAATAGTAAACTACCAATCATCGACCCATATAGCCTCTGGTCTGTAGACTTTGAATCATCATCTTTGCTCAATTTGACATTGGTTTGCATAGGAGTGGTAATTGGTTTGCAATATTCCATTCCAAACCTCTTTAGCATTTCTTTGATATACTTTTTGTGAGAAATTAAAATTCCTTGGTTTCTTTGATGTATATTGATGTAGAGGTTGGTGTATGCACTTCCTTTTTTGAAACCTACTTGTTGTAGATATTTATTTAGTCTACAGTATCATGATCTAGGATCCTATTTTAGACCATACAAGGCCTTCTTCAATTTACACACATAATATGCATTCTCTGACAATTGAAATCCTTCTAGTTGTTCGATGTAGACTTCTTCTTCAAGTTCCCCATTCAGAAAAGATGATTTCACATCTATGTGATACACTATAATATTCTTGGAGGATGCATAAGCTAAGAGAAATCGGATTTCTTCCATTCTGGAAACTGGGGAAAATGTCTCTTCAAATTCAGTTCCTTCAACCTGTGTGTATCCTTTACATACCAATATATCTTTGTTCCTTGTAACCTTCCTGTATTTATTCAATTTATTTCTAAAAACCCACTTTGTGCCAATCACATTCTTGTTCTTTGGTCTTGGAACCAATTCTGAAGTGTCATTCTTCTCTATTTGATCCAATTCTTCATCCATGGCCTTAGTTTAGAATTCATCCTCGATGGCCTCTTCAAAATTGTTTGGTTCAATCGTAGATAAGAGTTTTAGGTGCATTTGTTCTCGTGAATGGATTCTTATTATAGTCTCAACTCATGCATCCTTGTTTCCGATAATATTATCTGAATGATGATTCTTCTGTACGCGTTTTCTAGGTGTCTTTGGAGGCACTTGTTGAACCTGCTCTTCTACTTCTATATGATCTTCTTCATATTCCCCTTCTACTTCTTCTTCATCTTTTGCTTCTTCTTCATAAAGTTGTTCCACTAATTCATTTTCTTGTTCCTTTGATTATCATCCACCTGTTTCATCAATTGTTGCATTCATTATTTCCACAACTTTTTTCAATCCTAGATTGTAACACTTGTATGCTTTCCTTGTACTTGAGTAACCAACAAGTACTCCTTTGTCCACACAAGATTCAAACTTTCCCATTCTGCCATCTTCCCTTTTGATGTAGCATTTTCTTCCAAATACTCTGAAGTGCTTCACATTTGCTGGTCTTTGTTTCCATAGCTTGTAGGGAGTTTTGTCATTGTTGTTTCTGAGAATTACTATGTTTTGAATGTGAACTGTTGTATGTACTACACATGTCCAAAAAATTATCTGTCAATTTGGAATCCATTAGCATTGTTCGAGCCATGTCCTATGTAATTATCATCCATTACGATAATGTTCCTTTGTCTCTGAACCACTCTCTGAACCAATCTGTGAATGCATGCTCTCTTCCACTGTCATATATCTGTCCAAACCTGCTAAGTGTTCTTACGAATCCATCTCTATCCATACTATCCAAGACTCTACAACACAACTGTCCATAATGCTGACCCATTTATCACTATACTATCATGAAGTCTTCACTACTACAATTGATTAATCTATCAAACTATACTTATGCTAAGTAACTTCTCTAGATCTATCTACTCAACCTCTGCAAGCTGCTTGAAGGATGGTTCTTTGGTCTGTCACAACTATCGCATAGACTCACCTTGTATAATATCCATATTATATGGGAGTCTCTAAGACAGATGGCTCAGAAAAATTCATGCTCTGATGTGTATTCATCATCTTCATTGGTGGATTCACCATCTCTCTGAGCTCTGACTTCTTTCTTTCTGTCTGTGGATTCATATTTCACTACAATTCCTAAAAGTGCAATCTCTTGAACATGTTCCTTATTTACATGCCCTTATTTTCTTTCAGTTATTTTCCAAACCTTTCTATATCTGACATCTTTCTTTTTCTATGTAGAATTTTCTTCATTTCATTCTATTTCCAATCTTGAGATCTCTGGGACCTGGCCTTTGTTCACTTGTTCTTCATGTTTTCTTATCCATACTTTCTTATGTATGATATCAGTGTTATCTTTCATGGAAGTATCGATGATGATTTTACAATCATTAGCTATGTGTCCATATTTATGAAATTTGTAACATTCAATGTTACGTGGGGCCACATAGGATTTTCTTGCTTGAACATTTATTTTATAATCTCTGCAATCTGCAACCTTATGTCCAAAATTAGTACAATAAAAACAATGACCATAAAAGAAATTTGCATACCTGGGAATGAATGATCTTCTTTGTGGCATAGTCCTTCTGAATTTCTACCTTCACTGATCATGATCATGATTGAATCTTCTTTGTGGAGTGAACATGGATGTTATTCTTGAAGATGTACCCTTATTAGTTTTCTTCTATTCTGGTTGACCATGATTCCTTCCTTTCATTATTTTTTCATAACTCTTGCTCTTTTATTCAGTCTTATTTTCTAGCAACCTAGAGTGCTTCTCTTCATTCTCTACAACTGATACAGATGTTTTTGTCTCTTCAACGTTCTTTTTGAGATTGACGATTTTACTTCTCAATGTGAAAACTTTTTCTTTAATCTTCTCAACCTCTTCTTCTTTCTTTAATATTTGAGACTTCATGACTTCTTGTGCTCTCTTTGCTTATTCAAGATAAATTTTTAATGTGATTAGTTCTTCTTCAAGTATGTTGGCACAGGGGCAGACCCAGGGTTCAATGCTACAACAGTACACCAACAAAACCCTAACTACCATCCCTTTTGGAACACCTGTGAAGCAAATGAAGTCTCACCTGAGGTAGAGGTAGGGGTGGCTGCAGGAATCTAGTGTCTGCAACCTTAGCTGGGACACAAACCTGTGATTGTAATACTTAACAGAGCACTTAGCACTGACAATTCATCAATATTCAACGAATATCTACTCCGCAGATAAAACAGAGCATACCATCATTCATTCATATCTAATGTATCTAATCACTTAGCATAAATAGATAGATTAGATATAGTAGATTCAATCACTAATCACATTCACATGGGTCAGATCTAGAATCCATATACATCATTAAGAACAAAGCATCAACAGATCTATATATTTATATCAAAGAACTTAGCAAGTAAATATATAAACATATCAATACATTGCACAAAGCATAGAAACACAACATGTACATGGTTCACCACCACTGGGAATACATCCACCAACTCTTCTCTTCTTTATTATCTTTGGTCAAGATTCTGACAGGCACATAGCATCAAAATCCTACTCCGCAGAACACAAGAGATCTGTGTGCACTCCACCAAATCCTCCTTCTTCGAGCTAGGGTGCAACACCAAGCCTTCTTACAAGTGTTTCAGGCACTATGCAGAGATCTAAGTCTACTATGCATTGTTGTAGCTGCTAGATAGCTTCTGTGATATGATCTACTTGATGTGTGACTCGATCTTCTACCTTTATTTTTAAGACTGTCACAGAGAGAAGTGCTTTGTTAACCACTTCTTTCACTTCGAGTTTCTCCACGAACAACTATTCTTTTCCTTGTTGCATATGTGCTTTCTCTTCATCAAACTTTACTTGGAGAGCAACCTTTTCCTATTCTGCAACTCTCCTTTGTTCTACGAGTACACTTTGCACTTGCTTCAAGGCCTTGGGTGGCTTGTTCTATTTCTTCTTGTGCTCATCGAAGGCGAGCTTCAGCTGTATCTACTAGTCATCAGAGTTGGGCTGGTTCATCTCCCAACTTTGGTTCTCCCGATGGTAGGGGTGCAATGGATACTACGCGACTAGACTGAAGGGCCTATTGTACCCCTTAGAGTTCGACTTCAATTATATCATACATTTCTTCCTGCTTGGCTTCTTGTTTCTCTGCTATTTCCAGTGAAGTGTCATTTAGAGCTGCTATGAGGAAGTCGAAGTCATCGGTGGTGAGTACAGTCTACATCTTGGTCATGTTGTCTCTTGATTTCTTCCAAGAAGAAGGTTTCAGGGGAGAAACCTTCCTCTTCTTCATGGGATCAACCTTGTATTTGGGTGATGTTACTTTGCCATTATTTTGTTCATTTTCTTTTTCATTTATCTCTTCATCATCACCCCCTCAGTCAGGTGATGCTGAGGCAGTATTTCCTGAGGCGCTTCTTAAGTCTTGGATCTCTTCAGTCTTCTTCCTTCTGCTAGTTCTGGGTGTATGTTGTTCTTTATGAGTGTCCTCCAAGATGTCAAGGTCAGACATCTCTGCATCATTGGTGGGGATAAGGAGGTCAGTTGCCATTCCTTAGTGATCTCCTTGAGGTCTTCTTCTGTAAGTTTATAATATGAATAGAACTTCTCTTTATGTTCATCTTCTCGTGTTGTAATGTAGATGAAGTGTCGATCTGTGTGGAACTTCATCCGGGGTCAAAATATCTATAAGGTGTTTGGATTCATGTGAGGTTAAAATTTGATAGCCCTCTTCAGCTGGAGGTAGTATGTATGAAACAAAAGATTCAACTGCCACTGTTTGTTCATATCACTTGAGTACCAAAGTGTAGTGAACTTCATAGCAAGTGGCTCAGATGGTTCAATATATGGGAAGGTCACACCTTCCAACATCTCCAAAGCAACAAAGGAAATGAGAATCAGGAGCCAGCTAAAGTGAAATTAATAACCCTGGTCCTATGCTTCTCTGCAGTCTAGTTCCAATTGATTAACTATGTACTTCACCCAATTCATCTGTAGGCCTTCCGCGCACTTCCCTGTGAGGTCAACAACAAAGACAGTGACATGTGTAGGTTGATTCTTCCTTACTAACTTTCCAGCTATCAGTTGACATGCTAGGCACACTACACCACTTTGGATGGAAGCTACCTTATAGCCTCGTGTCCCCTTCTCAACATCTCCATATGTATCCTTGATCTTCTATGCTAGTGCGCGATCTGTGGCTTTTCCAGGATAGAAATCTTGTGGATCAGGTCCTTGCATACTCAGTATTTTGATCCGATGGATCAACGTCATATCAAATGTAATACAGTGGTCTAGCCATAAGTATCCACCATGGTATCATGAGAGTAGTAGCTTGACATAGACATTGACTTCCTGGTGCCTTCCAAAGTGTGGGATTTTCATGACACTCAACAGGGTGGACTACGCGAGGTTCAGGGTCCACGGCTGGGGGATTATATTTGAATTATTACCCTTAGTCTTGGTCAGGTATATATATGGGGCAAGCATATTGTAGATCTTTCGATCTCAGAGGTTGAAGTTGCTAAATTTCAACATTGTGATCTTGTCCTAGTTTGATCGAACTATGCGTATCCCCTTCAAGAGGTATGGAGTGACTATGGTGTACTTGAAATCTCTTGGTACACTATCACGACTCACCGCGCTAGCCAGAGGCGGGATGTAGTTGGGAAATATGGTCAGAATTAGCTTCACGTTCACTAGGTCATCTCTGTGATTAGTTCTCTTTTCTGCTGATGACCGGGATGGTCCGGCTCCGTGAGCAATCGATGGAGAGGCTTGCATTATTATTGTCAATGAATATTTCACACCTACATACATTACTCTCTCAGACATGACTATTTCAATCATCAGGTCAATGAGTACCTCCTTGACAGATTCCTTGACTGCACTAAGTTATTCGGACATACGTGCTCGTGGTTGAATATATCAGGTTCAAGAGTAACTTAGACACTGCAATGGGATAGAGGGAAATAACACAGTGATCACTGTGCAAAATCAATGAGTCTGTAGGCTTAGATTCACGGTTAGAAAAAGTGTTCTCAGTGCATGGCGCAACGGGATAAATAGATAACTTGGCAACATATCTCTAGCAACGGGTAAGAATCCTTCCTTAACTCTGTTTTGTTCGTTATGTTGCGGTCCAATGGTTTGGTGGCGAACCATAAATGCCTTTATACCCATTTGGGGGGTCAGCCTAACGGTTATACTGTTCCCAATGACTATATTGCTTTGTCATGGCGAAGTGCTATGTGATGTTTTTCTGTTATCCCGACGAAGTTCCAATTTTGCAAATTTTCCTTCTATGAAGTTCCCTCTGGGACCTTCTGTAACTTGTCGATCTTAGCTCTCTTCTTACTTAGTTATCTAGCCTTCTTTCCAGTGATCTTTGTCTCATTATTTCGTATTCCATTCTGATTCTTATCTTCTTTTGGCATAGTTACTTCGCGTTGTTGAGATTCTTCCCTAAGATTCAAGGATAATACTTCTTCTTTATCTGGAGTAGGTACTTCAGTCTTCTGTGGGTCCTCTAGTGTTCTTGAAACTTTGACATCCAAGTCTCTGGTGTTAAGTAGCTTTGATATGTTCTTCTATTCTTCAATCAAGTGTGCGATCCTTCTAGTCATGAAATATTTTAACTCTTGCTTATTTTATTCTAAGACTTCTTCTTCCTTCCTTCTGGCCTGATCTATTTCAATCCAATGTTTTCCTAGTAACATAGCAAATGGGGCGTTGTTCTCAGTGAATTTAATAATCTCAAAATCTTCTTCTATCGAAGCTCCATTGGCATTCAGAGATATCTCAGTGAGCTTTCCACATAGGTTTATCAATTTTCCTCTGAATAATCCTATTCCTCCTAATGAAGGAGTCATAGCAGGATTCCGTAAAAGTTCCCAAGTTCTTTCTATCATAATGATCACCTGTGTTTCTTCATCCCAAACACAGTCAATGTCAAAGTTTCCTATTCTTTCTTCTATGCATGTTTTTTATTTGAAGATCTCTGATAAGCTAACATGTCAGTGGTCATTTAGGGTTTCTTTCATCTCTAGAAATACTTTCTATGATTCTTTCTGGGGTTCTGGCATAATATTAGTTTCTGGATATGCCTTAGGGTTTTCTTGTCTCATGTTCATTCCTTCAAGCTTAGCAATCATTGTAGGGAACTACAATACTTCATGGTCCATAGCTTTGCAACAAAGACAGCTAGATCCTCTGCCAAGGCATTCCTTAGCAAGATGTCTTGGTCTTCTGCAACTGTAATAGAGGATTAATCCTCTCTTTCTTTTAAATGATCCCCAACCCTTCCTGTACTATGCGCTAGGATCATGGTAACTAACCTGCAAACAATTCTTTCTTGGATCATGCATCCATTTGTTAGTCCAAACATTCTTTCTATGCATAGGTATAACATATCTTTCACTATTCTTATCAGATCTACTCATATAAAGTCTTCTTTCATCTATTAGTGCCCTAGTTTTCAAGATAGGATAGAATCTATCAAACATGCCTAGATCCATACAATTGAAAGAAAAATTTCCACTTATCTTACTTCTACAGAGCACAAATCTTTCAGATCTAGAACTTTTCACTATTCTTACTGTTGGAGCCGCCCTTATTTTTCACCTCGCGCAATCTTCAATTTTTAATACTTGAGATCTAAAGTTGTTTTTCTTTTTCCTTCCGAAATCTTAAAACTCTGAAATCTTGTCGCCTGGATAGCAACGCTTTTTCGCTTTCAAAAAAAAGATCCATTTTTCGCAAGTATGTTTTCTATTTTGTTTTATTTCGGGATATCGCGAGCTGGATACTTCAATCTTTGAATTCATAAGTCCCGAGACACGAAACTGCGAATTCGTTTTTGTTTTTTCGGGCAAAATATTAACTAAGGTAAAACTTTTAACTCATAAGCATGCATTTTCGGGAATTCGCGCCTCGGCATTCGTCGAACCTAAGTTTTTGTTTTTTCAGCCCCGAGAGCCAAGAACGCGATAACTTTTGTGATAACCTTGGTCAAGGAATAAAGGTAAAAAACTAACCATGGTTGAATTTGGTTCTCGGCACATCGCCACTCGGCACTTTCTCTCATAAAGTTAAGGTGTCCAAAACCCCGATTCACGGAGTTGCGACACGATTATAGCGAGATTAATTAGTAGCCTAATATAAGATTTCCTTCTCATAATTCGAACCTTAATTATCTCCACATCGCGATATCGCAACTCTGCATATCATTCTCCCAAAAATCTGGCTTCAATGTTCTGAGTCGCGATATGGCGAATAAATTAATTATATAATTAAGGGTGCACCAAATCATGATTACTGTTAATTAAGCTAAAATCGGCACTCGCAGCCTCGTGAGTTGAAGAGTCAAAATGTTAAAAGGAGATTCATGATGCGACGAACAGGGAGAAAATGATTTAAGTTGCTAAGATTTGATTTTTTTAAATTTAAACAAAGATACGTCCCGCATATCGAGGTTTGCACACTCCACGAGGTAACTACCCTCTCTCCATAACCTGACTGCCTGTCAAGCCACCGAACATTGATGATATTTATGAAGAATTAGGGTAAATCCATGAATAAATAAGATCGGATTTATGCAATAAATTTGTTTCCATTTACGATTTGACAGATTTATTTCAAATATACGAGAGTTTCATTCTATTTTAGCATTTCTCATAAGCACACAGAGCTCACCTTTCTCCGAGCGAACTAATTTCTGCATGTATACACAGGTCTATCACAGAAGAGCGAAAAAGAAAGCTTCAGCCATGGCTCCACAGAAAGCTGCGAAAGAAAAGGTTGAAATCGCAGCGCAAGGTTCCAACACTATCTCTGATACTTAACCTCGGACTGGCGGCTCAGTACCCAACTGGTCGTTTGTTTCAGATATTCTTCAATCTGAATTGGTGAATTACTCAGACTTTGATGACAATGATAACAAAAAAGACGACTTGAACATGAAGTACAAGATAGTTGTTCAGTCGGGAATGCACCTGGTTGCAACCAGACCATGATTGCTCCCATACTACGACATGATCCGATGGGCATTGGATCACGTAGACCTACCCACCAGAACTATCATAAGTGACCAACAGACCATGGTAGGAACTTTTAGACCAGAGCATATCCAAAACATGTACAAGCTCCCGGAAACTTCTGAATACACATATAATGTTGAATTCTTGGAGGAATTCAAAAAGAAGGAGTGCACAGAATATGATAAAACTATGCCAGGTTTGATAAAGGATTGGGTCTCGCGTTCCGCGACATTTAGAGCGAATGACAAGGGCGTGTATTCAATTGCTTCGCTGGAGCCACAATATATGTATGTGGCAATGATGACATGTCGACTGTTCGGAAGGGAGGATACATCTCATTTCTACATTGCGTGGGTACCTCTCATATTTCGGGTAGCATAAGGTTTCTCATTTAATTGGGCGAAAATACTCTCGGATAGTTTGTTCAACAGGATTACAGAGTACAGGGAGCAGAAAGAAGCCGGGGGACCATCTGAATTCTTCATGTATGCGTATATCATGGACGCGATATGCTTCATGACACCTTTCTCTTTGATGAATTGGGCTTGGAGTCGAACCCAATAAAAAACTGTGCATGAATACCACGACAAATTGTGGGAAAATAAAGCAAATGAATTTATTTATGAGATTTTCAACTGGGTAATGGTGCCCCTGCACATCGCCATTTTTGGTCGTTCGCCACCTCGCATCTCAGATAGTATCGCTGCAAATCTGAAGGGTATCGCAGACTGGTATGTAGAGGCAGAATTTTCCTATTTCAGAGTGTTCGGAGCTACAATTCCCCCGTTTGCGCTACCACTATTTATTCCTGACAAGCTGGCGTGTTGTGAGATTGCCCGAAAAATGGTGATTGGCGGAGTAAGTAAAGAGCTCAAGGCATCATCGAAAAAGGTATGGTCGTTTTTCCCCGTTCGGCTAAATTCTTATTCCTTATTGGATTTTGGACATGCTAAGACTGAGGCTGCAACTTTAGAAGACTTGTGTTTGGTCTCTATTGAGTACAAAAAGCATGATCCTCAAAAAATTGTAAGTGCCCATCTGTCAAATTGTGGGTTGAAGAAGTTTGAACATGAGTGTTCACCCTTGGATGATATTTTCTAAGGGGCGAGGTCCTATGGGGAAGTGCTAGTTCGAATCAGATCTTTAGCACCTGAAGACATGGCCTCTGTTTTAAAGTTTCAGGAGCATAGAAAAATATGTCTTCCCGCTGTGCTAGGAGGTTTGGGTCTTTCCAAGGATAAAGAGAAGGAAGCTGAAATTTCTGAGGGCCAAACTTCTAACCCTGAAAAATGTCAGGAAGGGGAGCAAGAGAAAAATCCTGAGCAGGAGAAGAATCCCGAAACAGAAAAAGAAAATACCGACCCACCCAAGGAACATAGTCCATAGGTGGAAGTAAGAAACATAGACCCGCCAGAAACTCAGAATCCAGAGACTGAGACAAAGACCTCTGATCCTCTGAAGGAACAGGACTCACTCGGCACACCAGGAAAGGAGGCGAAGCAAATTGGATAACCCATCACTTCTGTCACCCCTTTGCAGTCAACGCAAGGAAACATAGGAGAAGGATGGATTTTCGGTGAAGAACTAAGGCCCATCAGAGCAGAAGAACTTCCTCCCAATGAGTTCTTCGACAAAAAGAGAAAAGCAGTTGTGAAAAGGGATTTCAACCAGGAGGAAGGATCAACTGCTAAAAAATTTAAAGTAATGACAGATGGAAAAAACAAGAGGATTGATGAATTCACCACAGAGATAGCAGGAACGCTAGGAGCGTATGCTTCGGCGAATCAATTCTCAGTCGCGGCCTTGAAAAATCATCTCAAAAGAAAGAATCGCCTGATCAAAACTCTCGAAGCCCGAGTAGCTTCGGCTGCAGAAAACACTAAGAGTCAGGCGATTGGAGAAATAGAACTGGCCCGATTGGCCAATAAAAAGGAAATTGATGTCCTCAAAACCAAGTTGGAACAAGTGAATTCAGTAATCCAAGATGGTCAGATACAGGCAAGTCAGCAGAGGAGTATGATCACAGGGTTGCAGACTCAGTTAGAGGTTGCTGAAAGCAAAATGATCGACGTCAAGGGTTTTAAATCCCGAGTGATCGATATCAGGGGCAGGATCTCTTCTGTACAACAAAGTCTGTTAGAAAAAGTGGGGGTGATCCGAGAAGATTGCGTGCTAATGCATCGTATTTCAGAAAATCTGACTGTCAAAGAAAGAAACGCAGAGGTCGCTCGGGTCGCTTTCCAAGAGGCGGTGATAGCTACCAACAACAGATTTTCAGTAGGTTCTCCCGGACTCACCATTGTTGAAAAAACTAGGGGTAATATTTTGTTAAAGGACTGGGAACATAATATTACCTTAAGCAAGGAACAGGCCCAAAAAGTAACAAATGCATTAGAAGAAGCCTTCAATGCTATAGATGGCGAGCTGTTAGGAATGGAGAGTGGAGGTGACTCAGAGACGTTGAGACAAATGAATGTAGATCAGATTTCCCTCGACATGAAGGAAAAGAATGAGAGAGATTCGGTAGAAATCTCTAAGATGGACAGGGTAGATATGGCTCGAATTGACGAGCATTTAATTCAACCTAGCGCTCAACTCAGTGCCCTTGACATCATTGATGCACAAATGGGTAATAAACTTCCACAGTTAGCCCGAGAGTGCTATTTTGCCGAGGCCAGCTGTCAAGAAGAACCTTTGCAGCTTGTATCCCAGTTTGTGGACAAATGTATCATGTACACCAAATCCATGTGAACACAAGCACCTGGCACTTTTTGAAAATAGAGTAGGAGAGGTGGAATGACTTCGCTCCTCCTAGCTGTCAAGCGGAGCCTTCACAGCTTGTATCTCAGTTTTGCGAACAAATGTATCATATGCACTGAATCACGCAAAGACAAGCACCTGGAACTTTTTGAAAATAGAGTAGGAGAGGTGGAGTGATTTCGCTCCTCTTGTTTGTAACAGCAATTATGAAACCATTGATGTTTCTAAAAAAGAGAAAAATTTGTATAAATAGAGGACCAAAAGAAGAACTAAAGGCTGGACTTTTTTGGAAAGGATTGTAATAGAGTTTTTTGCATTCAAGAAGTTAATAGAAGAAAATTCGAAGATTCTCGATTCCGTCACGACTATGTTGCAAGTTTGTTTCGTTATGTTTCTTGTTTCATTTCATTTCACTCTTCATAATTGATGTGTATCACTATAATTTAGTACGACCGCTACTATAGTGAAGGGATTTCATCTTTCTGTAATTTTTTCTTGTCTTTCCTCTACACCAGCTATCAGTAGGTGTAAGACCAATTTGCATTTACAAAATTTTATATTCGTTTACACTATGTCAATTATTTCTATGTCAATTTCTTCTTCTGTGTATGTGTGAGTTTTCTATTGACAGGAGCCTTATGTTATCTACAGCTAAATGTTTTTCTCTCGTTCCACATATTTTACTAAAAATAATACAATTATGGGAAAGGGCCTTCAGTTTACATTCCTATTTTGTTCTTCATGCAAAAAATTTCTCTTATTCCAACCAAATCGAAACAGCGTTAAAATCTCTCCCTAAATCGTTTCCACACGGGTATCATTTCCTCAAATGACTGTTCCTGCGGCTACTCAACCTGATATTCAACCCGGATTCCCTAATCAGAATCATATCGCTTTAAATCTCTTTGATACAATCCTTAAAACTGCTAACACCCGGGAGGAATTAGAACGTTCATGGGCATCCATTGAACAAGATATTACTACCCAGGAACAGTTGGAAGCTAGACAGCAATAACGTAGAAATGTTCATTAGTTTCCCATACCGAAGGTTAGTGTAATCCTTTATCAACCTTTAGTGTACTTTTGGATGCCTTGACACTGTACTTTAAAGCCTTAAGTATAGACTCAGGAACAACATCTTTCTGGCGCCGTTGCCGGGGAACGAAGTTACGAAATATTTTCCTTGGGAGAACGACAAAATATTTCGTTGATAGTGTTACTCTTTGATAGTGAACATAGAGTGCACACAGTTTTAAGTCTTTTTAAAATATTTCACTTGGCGACTCCACTGAAAAACAAACTGGCATCTGGTAGAAAGTATACCAGACAGAACCCGGGTGGTAAGCTGATTACGCCTGTTAATAATCCTGAAAAAATTTTAAGAGCGAGAGGCTCGTTTGAGGCAACCACTTCAGTTAATAAACCCAAAAACCCACTTGTTAAGACTAAATGCCCTTCAGAACCTCTTACTTCCTGTAGCCCTTTGTCTGATACCAAAGATCCAGAAACAAACTACTCAAACTATAGGAGTGAGCCACATCATACTTTCCCATCTATAAACAAGGGAAAAGGTCCTTTGGAAAGATCGTTATCGTTTGATATACCAGCCTTTCTTCATCAAAACTTCCCAGTTTCGCCTGATTCAAAAGAGTGTGTTACCCCCTCATTTCCTACTCTCAAGTTGATGGCAGGCGTCGGAGGAGGAGGTGGAGGAAAACTGAATGTCCCTCCTCCCAGAGTATTTGCAAAAGTAGCAGTGAGATATGCTCCCCTGGTTTTACCCGTTCCCCTCCATGATTTACCTGACAACTACATCAAAAATCTTCCTAAATTCACTGGGGAGGGAGATCTAACCACAGTTGAGCATATAAACTTCTTTGACCAGTTCACAGACATCTGTGGTGTTGAGCACGAGGACATCTATTCGAGACTACTTGTCCAGACCTTCGAAGGACAGGTCCGAACTTGGTTTCGGATTCTTCCTGCAGCTTCTATTCGGACATATGACGCCTTGGAAGATGCTTTCCTTAGACAATGGGGAGAGCGAAAGGATCACTTATATTACCTTACCGAGTTTGGATCCCTAAATAAAAAGAACTCAGAAACCGTTATGGAATTTATTCTGAGATTTAACAAACTTTATAATAAAATTCCAGTCGTTGTTAAACCTTCCGAACCCTCAGCCAAAGTAACTTTTGCAGGAGCTTTCGAACCTGATTTTGCATTGCTTTTGCGAGAAAGAAGAGGTGCCACCCTAAATAGAATGCAAGACGATGTTGTCGAAATAGAATCTAATATGATGGCTTCAGGTAAGTTAAAGGCTAAAGTAGAAACAGTCAACCGTGAAAATAGACGCTATAGAGAACCAGAAGGTCCTTCCGGGTCAAATAGATACACAGGTGACAGAGTAGATGATATGGCCCGAGTAATTAAAGAACTGTCTAACAAAATCTCTAGGATGGAGTTGGATCAGGCTAAAGCTGATTCTTCTAACAAAAAGGACTTCAGGAGAAACCCAAATCCCCAAAATCAACAGAGGCAAATAAAAAATGAAGATCAGAAAATACAAGCTCCACTAAAAAACGAAAATTTTATAGGAGCAAATGACCTCCAAGATTTCGGAGATTCGGAAGATGAAGTTGCATGTTTCGGTGACGAATGTTCGCAGTCATTTTTCACCAGGGAAGACTATGAGAAGTTTTCAAATACCCCTCAACCGTCAAATGAAGAGGAAGAAGATGATCATACTGACCTCCACGTATCTCAACCAGAAACAGAAATGATAGCGGCTGATTTTCAATCCAAATACAATCTGAGATATAAAAATAAGCCTACCCCGACTGACCAACCTAAGAGAATCCTGAAAAGGGGTCAACCTCATGAACCTCCTTTGGAAGAGACATTGTCACCCAACAACAAAGTCAAGATAGCAAAGACTCAAGAGCCTGAGGTGAAAAAAGATGAAACCCAAACAAAGGAAACAGGACCGATAGATAAAGTTACATCTTCAACTAAGATCATGAGTGATAAGGCGATCCAGACAAACAAGTCGGAAAGAAAAGGCCCGAAAGTCTTAACCAAAGAAACGGACAAAGTAATTGCATCTTTCAATTTTGAAAATGAATTAAATAAAATTAAGATACCGATTCCTTTGGTAGAATTAGCAAAAAACCCCACTTATCGGAAACAAATTGACAAAGTGATGGGTTTTTATGAGCCATAAAGTCACTCTGACGTTATCAACCTAGAAGATGACAAACCTAACATCACCTTCGGTCCTCATTTCGAGGGATCCAAGGACAACTTCTCTCCTTTCTATGTCACCTTGAATATGCATGATCAATTACTGCATAACTGCATGTTAGACTCCGGGGCTTCACATAATGTTATGCCCAAAGTTATAATGGAGAGGTTGGGGCTCCAGATCACTAGACCCTATGGAAACCTATACTCTTTTGATTCAAGAAAGGTTAAATGTATGGGAATGATAAAATATCTGGTAGTTACCCTGGCTCAGGTCCCGGTCAAGAGTATCCTGATGGATGTGGTTATCGCAGATATTCCCCCCAAATATGGTATGTTGTTATCCAGATCATGGGGAGCCAAGTTGGGGGGTTCTCTACAATTGGACATGTCATATGCCACAATCCCAATTTTTGGTGGTCAGTTTACCCGTTTGTACCGAGAAACAAGATTAGCATATACTGTCAGCGATCCTCAGAACCCAAATAACTTTCCTATTTACATTGCAGACCAAGATATAGTGAATTTCATATTGTCATTTGATGATGGTTTAGATGGGTGTCCTGAAGAACTTGATATGAAGCAGGAAGATCTTATCCCCTTGACAAAAGAGCTGTGCAAAAATGGTATCTGGAAGATGTACTTCGATGGAGCTTCATCTTCTGAAGGGGCTGGTGCTGGCATACTTTTGGTAGCACCAGAAGGTAAGTTTATTGTTCCTTTCTCATATCGTTTGTAGTGGGACATTGATTGCACAAATAACGTATGTGAGTATGAAGCCTTAATATTAGGTTTAGAGGCTGAAAAGAAGTTAAACATAAAAAATTTGGAGGTTTACAGTGACGCTGAATTGATAGTAAAACAAATAAACAGACAATACCTAGCCAAACATCCTAGACTAAGAACATATAGAAATTGTGCTTCGGATTTGATGGAGAATTTTTTCTCATCTATAAAAGTCCATTTCATTCCTCGCACAGAGAATTTACATGCTGACGCATTGGCTAAGGCAGCCTCAACCTTTTCTCCTCCCACGAATGTTAAACTGAAATATCATATTGAAATCAGATATAAACCCTCTATACCAGACAATGTCTGACACTGGCAGGTCTTTGAAGATGACGAAAAAATTTAGAAATTTCTTATGGCAATAGGTGAGTTCTCTGAAACCCATCCAGACCAAGAAAACCAAAACGACCCGATGTGGATTATGCAAGAGGAAGAAGATCCTGAAACCTTCCGAGAAAAAATAGCGGATCATCGCATGTTGGTCCTTAAAAATAACCAAATCCCGAAAGGCTTAATTCCTTTGGAAAGACTCTTCGATCAGAACGACATACCTGTGAAGTCCACTTTGCAGCCCCAACCAGAAGAAGTGGAGGACTGTGACATAGGAACTGAAAAGGAGTCCAGGATAGTAAAGATATCTAAATTCCTCCCTCCTAAGGTAAAAGACCAGTACAGAGACCTACTCAGACAGTATAAAGATGTTTTCGTCTGGTCCTATGATGAGCTTCGAACATATGATACTTCTATAATTGAGCACAAGATACCTTTGAAGCCCGAAGTTAAAACTTTTAGGCAAAAGCTCAGACAGTTTAACCCCATTTTGCTGCCCATTATTGAAAAGGAAGTTAAGAAGCTCTTGGATGCGAAAATAATTGTACCTCTAAGGTACTCAGACTGGGTGGCAAATTTGGTCCCTGTCAGAAAAAAGAATGGAGAAATCAGGTTGTGTGTCGATTTCCGGAACTTGAACAAATCCTCTCTTAAGGATAATTATCCGCTTCCTAAAATGGACCACGTCCTAGAAAGGGTAGTTGGAGCAAATCGAATGTCTATGATAGATGGGTTTTCTGGGTACAACCAAATCGCCATGAATGAGCAAGACAGAGAAAAAACTGCTTTCACCACACCATGGGGTACATTCATGTATGATAAAATGCCTTTTGGTTTGATGAATGCAGGGGCTACCTTCCAGCGCGCTATGGACATCGATTTCATCGGAGAAAGAGACAAGTTCGTAGTAATCTACCTTGACGATTTGATGGTTTTCTCTAAAACAGATGAAGAACATTTGATCCATTTAAAACAGACTTTCGAAAAATGCCGCAGGTATGGCCTATCTTTGAACCCAAAGAAATCACATTTCTCTATGCAGGAAGGTAAGCTTCTGGGACATATCGTATTTAAATATGGGATCAAAATCGATCCTAAGAGAATTGAAGCAATACAAACTATCAGTATCCCTAGAAACGTTAAATAAATTCAATCTTTCTTAGGTACGATAAATTTTCTACAAAGGTTTATACCAAATTTTGCTGAGATTGTCAAATTGATCACAGGAATGCTAAAGAAAGATAGTAGAGTAAATTGGACAACCGAGGCTAAAGCGTCGTTCGAGCATATTAAAAAAGTCATCAGCGAGGCACCTGTGTTAACAAGTCCATATTACTTGAAAGATTTCCTCATCTTCTCATTCGCTTCTGAACATACTATCGCCGCGGTGTTACTGCAAAAATATGATGAAGGCTTTGAACGCCTGATCGCGTTTTTTAGCAAGAGCCTTAGAGACGTCGAACTAAAATATGATATAATAGAAAAACAGGCATACGCAATGGTAAAAGCACTAAAAGCATTCAGAACTTACGTTCTGCATTCAAAAATTATCGCGTACATGCCAACCAGTGCTGTGAAGGATATATTGGTACAACCGGATAGTGATGGAAAACGAGGGCGCTGGCTCACTAAAATATAGGAATTTGATCTGGAAATCAAGCCTACTAAATTGATAAAGGGAAAGGGTCTAGCCAAACTCTTGGCTGAGTCAAACCTTAGATCTCTCGAAATCAATTGCTTACAAGGGGAAGACGGAGACACACGTTTGCAAGAGCTGGATCACCAGACATATCCAAGCAAGGTTGAAGAAAAATTCATGTCATCAGGCTGGTATAAAGATATAGTTTTCTATTTGTTAAACCTGAAATGTCCAGATGAACTAACACCAGCCAAATACAGAACTTTAAAACTCCATGCTGTAAAATATTGCATCTCCGAAAATCAACTATACTGGAAGGATCCACTCGGGTTCTTACTGGTCTGTCTGGTTGAGTCGGAAACTCCATGGGTTATAGAATAATTTCATGAAGGAATCTGTGGAGGACACCATGCATGGAGATCCATAGCTTACAATATCCTGAGGGCCGGATACTATTGGCCGAAACTATTTTCGGACGTTAATACCAAAGTATGTGCCTATTACTCGTGTCAAATATTCGTTGGAAAGCAACAACTCCCTGCACTACCACTCGTTCCAGTCAAAACTGAAGCCCCATTTCAACAATGGGGATTAGACTTCATAGGGAAAATTAATCCCCATTCAAGTGCTCAGCATAAGTGGATCTTAACAGCCACAGATTATTTTACAAAGTGGGTGGAAGAAATTCCAACCAAAAGGGCAACAGACTCGGTGGTGATCGACTTCCTGGAAGATAACATCTTGTCAAGATTCGGGTGTCCCTGAAATATTGTTACCGACAACGCCCAGGCCTTCAAGTCCATGGCTATGATCAACTTCTGCCAGAAGTATAGTATCGTTCTCAGCCATTCCACTGCTTATTACCCTCAGGGAAATGGGCTGGCCGAATCATCTAACAAGAGCCTGGTAAATATAATAAAAAGGGTACTGGATGAAAACAAGAGGTCCTGGAATGTACATTTGAAGTACGCGTTATGGGAAAACCGCATCAGCACTAAAAGGTCTATCGGCATTTCCCCGTTTCAGATGGTCTATGGGACCGAGGCGGTTCTACCTATAAATTTAGCGTTGCCAGTGATGAAATTATGGCAGGATCAGAACGAAGAACCCAATCATTTAACTAGAAGAATTAACCAGCTGATTGAGGTTCAACAGCTCAGAGTGGAGGTTGATGAGAAAATGCAGAAATACCAGGACAATATGAAAGCATTGTTCGATCTCAAGGCAAAGGACAGAGAGTTCCTCCCAGGTGACTTGGTGTTAAGATGGGATACGAGAAGAGAAGAAGCCGCTAAGCATGGCAAATTTGACCACCTTTGGTATGGACCATTCAGGGTCTCGACTCCAGAAGGAAAAAATTCCTTTCTTCTGGAAAATATTGATGGAGAAGTTCTCAGCTCCCTTGTCAACGAGCGGTACTTAAAGCACTACATGACGTAACAGTCGTCGGATAAAAAAGAAATAAAATGAAATAGGAAATTATATGTATATATTTGTAAATAAATAAATTTTATTATGAGTTTTTGTACATATTTATGTTCTCGTTCAAACATTTACTTTTAATTTTTGGTTTTCGTTCCTAAACTCTCAACACATTTTCAATAAAATTTGTATTGATTGTTGCAGGATTCCAGTTGCAGACGAGAAAATAATATGCAGGTCGGTGTTGGGGATAGAACGACATAAAACAGGTGATACATAAGAAAATTCATAGTCCACAAAGAAATTGAAAAGAAAAGACAGAGGTGAGTTTATATCATTATACAGTTCAGGAAAGGTTGTTTAAGCAAACTAAGGTAACATTTTTCAAATTTGCAATACAAAAGGTTAGATAACAGGGATATTTTTGGTTTCATAATCGTCAAATAAAATAATTTGAATGAATACATTAAACCTAAAAACAGTCAGTCATAATTTTTGTTCCTAAATATATTCTAAAACCAGTCCCAAACTGTTGTGACCCTTTGTATATTAACCCATTGAATTGCGGCCTTGTTTTCTGTCTATATTTGGGCCTAACTTTTAGCGAGTCACTATCTTCCCAACGTATTTATGAAAGGGTAAAGGTTTTTTTGTTTAAAACCTCAGGAGTTCCGAAGCAGATCCTAATGAGAAAGCCGGTCTTCACAACTACTTGATCTTCTGCTAAGCTAAGGAACATGTATAGCGATCCTAACTTTCCTAGGTTTTTCAATAGCGTCGGAAGAATCAAAGCTTGCTTGAACAGGACGTTCCTTAAAATTTTATTATTCTCCCCTTTTTTCCCTAAGAAAGAAAGGTCTTGTGAGGGACAAAGAAAGTTTGATACCGAGTAATCAAAATAAGTGGACAGACCTCTGATAAAAAATATTACACAGATCTCAGCCCTGATAAAAACTGATTGCTCCCATCTTCGTGTTTTAAAAATAAATACTAAGACAGGTGGTGAAAGAAAATTCAGAAATGATTGCCCCCACCTAGTCTATTAAGACGATGAAAGGAAATTCAGAAATGATTTCCCTCATCTTAGCGTTTAAACGCATGAATATTTTCCGAAGTGGTGAAAAGAAATTCAGTTGAAAAGGGGTCAGACAACTTCACCGGGGTACTGAACAGGCTCGCTGGCAGTGAAGCAATGTCTGAGAGATCTGTAAGGCTGTTGCACATAAATATCAATCTACTCCGGTAACCAACCCTTTCTGAAAGCCTGATCATTTCCCCAAATTCCGATGGAACTTCCCAATTTAAAATTGTATAATAGCAATCTTTTGAATGCAAGCTGAGAATCGTAAGATCTGTTGAATATCCTAGGGTCGTTTTGACTTTCTTAAAGCATCTCCTAAGTTAGTAGTGAGAAAGGGAAAGTTGTGAAAGTGACTTCAGCTGTGTTTGGAAAGAGTATCTGAGTTCGAAAAAAATTTTGAGGTACAAAGCGAAGATTTCCCTCCCTTTCTATCTTCTTCCTTGATTTTTTTTGTTTTGTTGATTTTAGCCTGTGACTCCATTTACCGAATATTGGCACCTAGTCTACTATTCTTCCTGCCTCACAGGGAAGTGGGATCCCTAGTTGGAGCCTATGTTGGAGCCGCCCTTGTTTTTCACCTCGCGCAATCTTCAATTTTTAATACTTGAGATCTAAAGTTGTTTTTCTTTTTCCTTCCGAAATCTTAAAACTCTGAAATCTTGTCACCTGGATAGCAACGCTTTTTCGCTTTCATAAAAAAGATCCATTTTTCGCAAGTATGTTTGCTATTTTTTTTTATTTCAGGATATCGCGAGTCGGATACTTCAATCTTTGAATTCATAAGTCCCAAGACGCGAAACTGCGAATTCGATTTTGTTTTTTCGGGCAAAAAATTAACTAAGGTAAAACTTTTAACTCATAAGCATGCATTTTCGGGAATTCGCGCCTCAGCATTCATCGAACCTAAGTTTTTGTTTTTTCAGCCCCGAGAGCCAAGAACGCGATAAATTTTGTGATAACCTTGGTCAAGGAATAAAGTTAAAAAACTAACCATGGTTGAATTTGGTTCTCGGCACATCGCCACTCGGCACTTTCTCTCATAAAGTTAAGGTGTCCAAAACCCCGATTCACGGAGTTGCGACATGATTATAGAGAGATTAATTAGTCGCCTAATCTAAGATTTCCTTCTCATAATTCGAACCTTAATTATCGCCACATCGCGATATCGCAACTCTACATATCATTCTCCCAAAAATATGGCTTCAATGTTCCGAGTCGCGATATGGCGAATAAATTAATTATATAATTAAGGGTGCACCAAATCACGGTTACTGTTAATTAAGCTAAAATCGGCACTCACAGCCTCGTGAGTTGAAGAGTCAAAATGTTAAAAGGAGATTCACGATGCAACGAACAGCAAGAAAATGATTTAAGTTTCTAAGATTTGATTTTTTTAAATTTAAACGAAGATACGTCTCGCATATCGAGGTTTGAACACTCCACGAGGTAACTACTTGCTCTCCATAACCCGACTGCCTGTCAAGCCGCCGAACCTTGATGACATTTATGAAGAATTAGGGTAAATCCACGAATAAATAAGATCGGATTTATGCAATAAATTTGTTTCCATTTACGATTTGAGAGATTTATTTCAAATATACGAGAGTTTCATTCTATTTTAACATTTCTCATAAGCACACAGAGCTCACCTTTCTCCGAGCGAACTAATTTCTGCATGTATACACAGGTCTATCACAGAAGAGTGAAAAATCAAGCTTCAGCCATGGCTCCACGGAAAGCTGTGAAAGCAAAGGTCGAAATCGCAGCACAAGGTTCCGACACTATCTCTGATACTTCACCTTGGACTGGCGACTCAATACCCAACTGGTCGTTTGTTTCAGATATTCTTCAATCTGAATTGGTGAATTACTCAGTCTCTGATGACAATGATAATGAAAAAAACGACTTGAACACGAAGTACAAGATATTTTTTCAGTCAGGAATGCACCTGGTTGCAACCAGACCACGATTGCTCCCATACTACGACATGATCCGATGGGCATTGGGTCACGTAGACCTACCCACTAGAACTATCATAAGTGACCAACGGACCATGGTAGGAACTTTCAGACCAGAGCATATCCAAAACATGTACAAGCTCCCGACAACTTCTGAATACACATATAATGTTGAATTCCTGGAGGAATTCAAAAAGAAGGAGTGCACAGAATATGATAAAACTATGCCAGGTTTGATAAAGGATTGGGTCTCGCGTTCTGCGACATTTAGAGTGAATGACAAGGGCGTGTATTCAATTGTTTCACTGGAGCCACAATATATGTATGTGGAAATGATGACATGTCGACTGTTCGGAAGGGAGGATACTTCGCATTTATACATTGCGTGGGTACCTCTCATATTTCGGCTAGCAGAAGGTTTCTCATTTAATTGGGCGAAAATACTCTCGAATAGTTTGTTCAACAGGATTACAGAGTACAGGGAGCAGAAAGAATCCGAGGGACCATCCGCATTCTTCATGTCTACGTATATCATGGACGCGATATGCTCCATGACACCTTTCCCTTTGATGAATTGGGCTTGGAGTCCAACCCAAGAAAAAACTGTGCATGAATACCACGACAAATTGTGGGAAAATAAAGTAAATGAATTTATTTATGAGATTTTCAACTGGGTAATGGTGCCCTTGCACATCGCCATTTTTGGTCGTTCGCCACCTCGCATCTCAGATAGTATCGCTGCAAATCTGAAGGGTATCGCAGACTGGTACGTAGAGGCAGAATTTTCCTATTTCAGAGTGTTCGGAGCTACAGTTCCCCCATTTGCGCTACCACTATTTATTCCCGACAAGCTGGCCTGTCACGAGATTTCCCAACAAATGGTGATCGGCGGAGTAAGTAAAGATCTCAAGGCATCATCGAAAAAGGTATGGTCGTTTTTCCCCATTCGGCTAAATTCTTATTCCTTATTGGATTTTGGACATGCTAAGACTGAGGCTGCAACTTTAGAAGACTTGAGTTTGGTATCTATTGAGTACAAAAAGCATGATCCTTAGAAAATTGTAAGCGCCCATCTGTCAAATTGTGGGTTGAAGAAGTTTGAACATGAGTGTTCACCCTCGGATGATATTTTCTGAGGGGCGAGGTCCTATGTGGAAGTGCTAGTTCGCATCAGATCTTTAGCATCCGAAGACATGGCCTATGTTTTAAAGTTTCAGGAGCATAGAAAAAGATGTCTTCCCGCTGTGCTAAGAGGTTTGGGTCTTTCCAAGGATAAAGAGAAGGAATCTCAAAGTTCTGAGGGCCAAACTTCTAACCCCGAAAAACGTCAGGAAGGGGAGCAAGAGAAAAATCCCGAGCAGGAGAAGAATCCCAAAACAGAAAAAGAAACTACTGACCCACCCAAGGAACATAGTCCATAGGTGGAAGTATGAAACACACACCCGCCAGAAACTCAGAATCCAGAGACTGAGACGAAGACCTCTGATCCTCTGAAGGAACAGGACTCACTCGGCACACCAGGAAAGGAGGCGAAGAAAATTGGGGAACCCATCACTTCTGTCGCCCCTTTGCAGTCAACGCAAGGAAACATAGGAGAAGGATGGATTTTCAGTGAAGAACTAAGGCCCATCAGAGCAGAAGAACTTCCTCCCAATGAGTTCTTCTTCGACAAAAAGAGAAAAGCAGTTGTGAAAATGGAGTTCAACCAGGAGGAAGGATCAACTGCTAAAAAATTTAAAGTAATGACAGATGGAAAAAACAAGAGGACTGATGAATTCACCACAGAGATAGCAGGAACGCTAGGAGCATATGCATCGGCGAACCAATTCTCGGTCGCAGCCTTGAAAAATCAGCTCAAAAGAAAGAATCGCCTGATCAAAACTCTCGAAGCCCGAGTAGCTTCAGTTGCAGAAAACGCTAAGAGTCAGGCGAGTGGAGAAATAGAACTGGCCCAATTGGCCGATAAAAAGGAAATTGATGTCCTCAAAACCAAGTTGGAACAAGTGAATTCAGTAATCTGAGATGGTCGGATACAGGCAAGTCAGCAGAGGAGTATGATCACAGGGTTGCAGACTCAGTTAGAGGTTGTTGAAAGCAAAATGATCAACGTCGAGGGTTTTAAATCCTGAGCGATCGATATCAGGGGCATGATCTCTTCTGTACAACAAAGTCTATTATAAAAAGTGGGGGTGATCCGAGAAGATTGCATGCTAATGCATCGTATTGAGAGTGTTATTTTGTCGAGGCCAGCTGTCAAGAGAAACCTTCGCAGCTTGTATCCCAGTTTGTGGACAAATGTATCATGTACACCGAATCCATGCGAAGACAAGCACCTAGCACTTTTTGAAAATAGAGTAGGAGAGGTGGAATGACTTCGCTCCTCCTAGCTGTCAAGCGGAGCCTTCACAGCTTGTATCTCAGTTTTGCGAACAAATGTATCATATGCACTGAATCACGCAAAGACAAGCACCTGGCACTTTTTGAAAATAGAGTAGGAGAGGTGGAGTGATTTTGCTCCTCTCGTTTGTAACAGCATTTATGAAACCATTGATGTTTCTAAAAAAGAGAAAAATTTGTATAAATAGAGGACCAAAAGAAGAACTAAAGGCTGGACTTTTTTGGAAAGGATTGTAATAGAGTTTTTTGCATTCAAGAAGTTAATAGAAGCAAATTCGAAGATTCCCGATTCCGTCATGATTGTGTTGCAAGTTTGTTTCGTTATGTTTCTTGTTTCATTTCATTTCACTCTTCATAATTGATGTGTATCACTATAATTTAGTACGACCACTACTATAGTGAAGGGATTTCATCTTTCTGTAATTGTTTCTTGTCTTTCCTCTGCACCAGCTATCAGTAGGTGTAAGACCAATATGCATTTACAGAATTTTATATTCGTTTACACTATGTCAATTATTTCTATGTCAATTTCTTCTTCTGTGTATGTGTGAGTTTTCTATTGACAGGAGCCTTACATTATCTACAGCTAAATGTTTTTCTCTCGTTCCACATATTTTACTAAAAATAATACAGTTATGGGAAAGGGCCTTCAATTTACATTCCTATTTTGTTCTTCATGCAAAAAAATTCTCTTATTCCAACCAAATCGAAACAGCGTTAAAATCTCTCCCTAAATCGTTTCCACACAGGTATCGTTTCCTCAAATGACTGTTCCTGCGGCTACTCAACCTGATATTCAACCCGGATTCTCTAATCAGAATCATATCGCTTTAAATCTCTTTGATACAATCCTTAAAACTGCTAACACCCGGGAGGAATTAGAACGTTCATGGGCAGCCATTGAACAAGATATTACTACCCAGGAACAGTTGGAAGCTAGACAGGAAGAACGTAGAAATCCTCATTAGTTTCCCATACTGAAGGTTAGTGTAATCCTTTATCAACCTTTATTATACTTTCGGATGCCTTGACAATGTACTTTAAATCCTTAAGTACAGACTCAGGAACAACACTTACCTTTATCAAAGCAAAAATATTACACATCTTACCTCTTTTCTTCATATCTGACCTCTTTTCTTAGCACAGAGCTTCACAGGTCAAGTAGAATGTTGTGCACTAGGGAAATAGATCTACGGATGGATCTTTCATAGTTTCAGGTTGAATGTTTGCACAAATCTTTTTCTTCCTTAGTTCCCAGCAATCACAGTTTCAGGTCTTAGCAATGGAAAAAAATTTCAACACCTAGGGTTCAATGCTACAACAATGCACCAACAAAAACCTAACTACCATCCCTTTCGACAACACCTACGAAGAAGATGAAGTCCCACCTGAGGTAGAGGTAGGGGTGGTTGCAGGACTCTAGTGTCTGCAACCTTAGCTGGGATGCATACCTGTGATTGTAATACTTAATAGAGCACTTAGCACTGAAAGTTCATCAATATTCAACCAATATCTACTCTGCATATAAAACAGAGCATCGCAACATTCATTCAGATATAATGTATCTGAGCACTTAGCATAAAGAAATAGATTAGATCTATCATATTAAAGCACTAAGCACATTCACATGGGTCAGATCTAGCATCCATATACATCATTAAGCACAAAACATCAATAGATCTATCTATTTATATCAAAGCACTTAGCAAGTAAATATATAAACACATCAGTACATCGCACAAAGCATAGCAACACAACATATACGTGGTTCACCCCCACCCTAGGGCTACATCCACCAACTCTTTTCTTCTTTATTATCTTTGGTCAAGCTTCTTACAGACACATAGCATCAAAATCCTACTCCGTAGAAGACATGAGATCTGCAGGCACTCCACCAGATCCTCCCTCTTCAAGCTAGGGTACAACACCAAGCCTTCTTACAATAACTTGCACGTAGCTCTGCAAGTCTCACATAGTATGCACAAAGCAATTACTTAGCACTTAGCACTCTTACAATCCTTTGATCACACAGATCAAATCTCATCTCCTACATCACCTAGCTTCTATATGTATTACAAAAGTGGGCCTAAGCATGGGTAAACCCATGGGTCGACATTCCCATACCCGTTACATTATCCCAAAACCCAAAAATCCCTAAAAAGGGGCCAAGATCCCACGATATTTTCTTTGTCTTGTGCTCCACCTTCGACAGCCTATCGAAGTCCCAAAAACATGACCAAGAATCCAAAAAACTTGGTCAAGGGCCAACAAAGTACTTTCTCTTCTTGACCAAACTCTGACTCAAGCTGGTTTAGATCATTATTTCTTTCCTTGATATGATCTATCAATATCTTCTCTCTCATTTCTGCTTCTTCCTTCTGTGCTACTATGTTGGCTTCCAAATACTATTTTTGATCTTTAATATTTTCTTCGATCTTTTTGGCTTCTTCGAGCTGAGTTCTTAAGTTCTTGATGACCTGTTGGGCTTCTTAAAAAATGTGATCACTTTCCTTTTGTTTCATCAATTCCTTCTTGAGTGACTTGTTTTCTTGTCTTTCTTTTCACAGTTCATCTAAAGCACTTATAAATTCTGCTTCATAATTGTCTTCCTTTTCAATTAGTTTTTCTGTCTCATGGAATTATATTTCAAGATGTCCATATTTTTCACAATTAAAGAAAAACAACATACCTCTGTTGATTATCTACTCTTCATCTTCGAAATCTGTTTGACATGGTGAACATATTTCTTCTTGATTTGTACCTGCATCTTCTTTGGCATTTTCTGAATATGCGATGGGTGAAGAATATATATCATGCAACTTATCCCAAAGTTCTTTAGCTCATGAACATTTACCAACCTTTTCTCTTACCAGATTAGGTAATCCTTCCCAGATGAAATCCATTTCTATTTTGTTATTCTTCTTCAATTCCTTCTTGGCCGCAGTCTTTTCCCTTTTTGAACTATCATATCCTCTAATGACTGAAGAGTCGAGACTCTTCACCACAGGAATTTCGAAATGTCGAAATGTGAAATGGAAAAATCAAAGCGACACCATGTGCTTGTAATCCAACGGTGTTGGATACTTGGAAATCCAATCGAAGGGCTATTGTTTCTCTTCACAGTTAATCAATCAGTTATGATTCAGTTAGCAGAACTGAATCATGACTCTTGGATGGTTGGCGATTCAGTTACTGATGTGTTTTCTTGGAGGTTCAGAGTGTAACTGCTAGAAACGACTGATGGTTTTTGCCATAGGAATCGAAGAGACTTCAGGGTGATCACCAGAGAAGATGAAGTGTCTCGAGGAATATTCCAATGGCATGAAGACTATTCATAGAGGCTATTGACAGATGTAAGACCGTTGGAGCCTGGAACTGCAACAGAGGGAATGAGCTCGACCATGACAGAGAAGACGAAGAGTCTCGACTGCTGGAGAGACTAAGGAATCTCGACATAACACCCAGTGATGATGGACGCATGGGTTTAATAGCCAGACCAGTTGAAGAGTTGCAATTATTATCAGGAAGATCACTCCACATGCGGAGAGCATGTAGAAGCATTGTGAATAGAGGATGAAGAAGAAGCACACAGAGAATAAAAACGCAGAACAAAGAAAAGATTGGGTGTTGTTAAGAGTGATTCATGTGTGTAGAAGGAGAGTGCAGTAGTTGAAATGCACAAAAGAGGAATGGTGCATAGAAGGGACATGGCACACATAGCATAAAAGGTAGAAGAACATAAAGCATAAGGAAAGTGTGTAGGAAGAAACTGATGCAGGTAGAGCAGAGCAGTGTAGAAGAAAAGTGATGAGACCAGTAAGCCATTGATAAATATTGTATCAATGTGATAAATTTACAGATAGAAAAATTTATATCTCGGGGTGGTAGGGAGGTGCTAGGGAGGACTATTGTCCTCAGAGGTTCAAGTGGGTGCTTGAACACAGGGATTTTTAGCTTCCATCTGGTTGCAGCCAAAAAAACCAAGGTGGTAGGGTGGTATAAGGAAGAACTGTTGTTCTATGTTTTACAGGTTGGTGCCTGTGTGACTGGAAGTTGGTGCTTCCATTCAATTGGTGTTGGAACACTTAGGGAGTTTTTTCTTCTTTATAGTGGGTGCTAGAGAAACTAGGGAGTTGGTGCTTCCTTCTAGTGGGTGCTAGAGAAACTAGGGAGTTGTTGCTTCCTTCTAGTAGGTGCTAGAGAAAATAGAGAGTTGGTGCTCTCAGCAAGTTGCATCTTGCAAAACAGAGGTTGTAGCCTCACAATGAGTTGGAGCTCATATGTATGATAATGTACAGAATGTAAAGATTACTTATCATACCAAGAAGAAGAGGTTTTTACCCTTTATAGGTTTCCTCAGGAAATATATGTCTCTGTATATTTCATATGTGTGACTGATGTCGAATGTTCTATTGCTTACCTCCCTGCATTATTGTGATTTTCATTGAGATTTATGTAATGAATTTAAAATAAGTATTATTGTTTAAGCACGGTAACAACTGATTCACCCCCCCCAGTTGTCCAACAATTGGTATCAGAGCCAGGTTCCTTTTATTTAAAGGTAGATCTGTAAGCTTAAACATGACAAGTCATGAAGGGACTTCAGCCACTAAGACTCCTCTGTTTGATGGAACAATTTTTTCCTTCTGGAAGGTTAGAATGAGAACATACCTAATGGCCTTAGGTGTTGATGTTTGGGATGTAGTAGAGACCGGATACATAAAGCCTATTGTGCTAGCTTCCAAAGATGATAAGTTAGAATTTAGCTTTAATTCTAAGGGAATGAATGCTATCTTGAATGGACTTGTAGAAGTTGAGTTTATAAAGGTGATGCATCTTCAAACTTCCAAAGAAATGTGGGATAAACTTATTAGCAGCTATGAAGGAAATGAGAAAGTTAAAGATGCCAAACTTCAAACATTTAGGTTGAAGTTTGAACAACTAAAGATGAATGAATATGAAACAGTTAGCAAGTATTTTTTAAGAGTTGAATAACTTGTGAATGCCATGAAGGGTCTTGGTGAGAAGATTGAAGAAATAATTTTAGTTTAGAAGATTTTAAGATCTTTGCTTGATAAATTTAATCCAAAAGTCTCTGCAATAGAAGAACTAAATGATCTTAAAACTATTTCCATTGATCAGCTCCTAGGAACTTTAATTGCATATGAAATGAGAATCAACAAAGATAAATCCATTACTAGAGAAGCATCTTTTAAACCAGACAAGGATACTGATTCAGATTTAGATGATATTGAGGAAAAATTTGTGAGAATGTTAAAGAAAGGATTAGGAAAATATCAAGGCAAGCTTCCCCTCAAATGTTTTAATTGTGGTAATATAGGTCACTTTGAAAATAAGTGTCCACACAAGAAGAAGGATGAGAAATCTTAAGGTGAAGAGAAGTACAAATCAAAAAGATTTGATAGAAAGAAAAGTTTATGTGTAAACAATGATGACTCCTCAAAAGACACTGATAGTGACTTTTCCTGTGAAGATAAGGTAAATGACTTCATGCTTATGGCCAAAGAGGATTATGTTAATAAACTCACAGGCATTGATGATAATTATGAAGAAGTTGTGGTTGACTTGGAAAGAGAGTTGATCAACACTTTGGAAGAGATTTACAGACTCGGACTTAAGAAGAGAAATCAAAAACAATTGTTGATACAATTCAAGAAAGGTACTAAAAAACCTAATGAAGACTTTGCCCTGCTAAAAGTGGAATTAGAAGAGGCAAAGAAAATAGAGAAAATTCTGAAACAACAGTTATCAAAAAAGAAGGCACGATCTGAAGCCCTGGAAGAAGAAGTAGTGAAAACAAGGAAAGAGTTGGAGAAGTTTCAAGCCTTGTATCATCATAATATGTCAAGTATCAAAGCCTCAGAAGGATTAGCCACCTATTTGAATCAACAAAGGAATCCAAATCTGAAAATTGGTTTGGGTTATGAAGAGGGATCAAGTGGTGGTCAGCCAAGAAACAAAGAACCCATCAAGTTTGTCAAATCTACAACCAATGACAACAACAAACCTGTAGAAACAAAGGAAGACAATCAACCACCCAGGAGGAGTAAAGAAAAAGGTGCCAGGACTGAATTTGTAGAACAAAGAAATAATGCACTCCCTACTCAAGGAAATCATCAACATGGAAGAAATCAACCTTCTCAAAAAAGACAACCATTTTCCAGGTACCAAGGATTTTTCTATGGATATTGTTTTTTCTGTTCTTGTTGTAGGAAAATCTCCCTTCGGACAGGTAGATTGCCTCAAAGAGCTAGACCCTTAACTCTAAGACAGAAAGTGCTTAACGTGGACACTGACTTCCTTTCAAATCCATACAAACTATCACATGAGAAGGAAGGAGAACAACAATACCTTTTTATCGATGTTTGTCCCTGCACGCTCCAAATCGAACTCCGAACTCTCACTCCTCGCTGAGTCCTGTAGACAAAAAAAGTACGACCGCTTCCTACTCTATTGATGTTAGCTTGAAAACAGATATATCTATCAACGATAAGTTCATTTAAGATCAGACACAAACTAGAAAGAAACAGGCCAAGAAAATTATATTAATGAGGACAAAACATTGCTTACAGCCATGGATTGATTACAGCAACTTCGTCAAGTCCTCCTTGTCTACCCCTTGCTCAAAATATCCATGATATGACTAATGATAGCTTCATTGATTGATCCCTATGAGATCATAGGTCTCTTGCCTCCAAATTATCTATGTTCTAGAACCACTTATGAGATCATAAGTCTGGTGTGATTCTCCTTTTCCAGTCCCCTTTCACCATTAGAAAGATTTCTTATATATCTTTGGAGAGGCTTTAACCACTTGAGATATCCTTGGGGAAGTTGAGGATTTTCCTTCTTCAGATGAGGATATGCCCTAAGATCATGGTTGGACTAGGGATTTGAGCTCAACTGCCTTCCAAGAATGAAAATATGCTTCCCCCATTCATCTCAACCACTTAAATACTACCCAGAATAGGTAACACTCCCTCAAAAGGACCATCAGAGCATTGTAGCACTCCCTAGTAGGCTTTAGGGGGGCGCCAACACTTTCAAAATATATAGTGCTCCCTCAAAAGGACCAGGGGAGCTTTATAACGCTCCCAGACAGTGTAAGGGGGAGCGTCGGCACTCCCAAAAGAGGTATAGGGGAGCGCTCTCCTCCAAAACTCAGTTTTTTGGGTGCTTTCTGATGGCAAAAGGTTTGCAAGGATACTGACTCATTTCTCCTCTTCCAAATCAAATGTTTGAGGTGTTTCAAGTGTCCTCCTCATGTCATTATAGGCACGACATAGGCATCATGGCAGCATGCTTTCTTTGACACCTGCGACATTTGTGAGCAACATGCGACACTTGCGACCTTGTGAGAAAAATGTGACACTTGCGACCTTTGTAATGATGACACTTGCGACACTATCAAAGTGAGTATTTTTTATGTGTAACAGATTGCCCCCCAAAGTATGAAGTTAGAAGATAGGAACTGATAACTGAAATACTTTGTAGACTTTCAAGCAAGGGTATAGATGCAGAGAACCTGACAGAAGCTGCACACAAACATCCAACAAATATTATGACATGTTTCAAACCCAAGGCAGGCATACCTATGCTTGGGTTATCAAGACTTGCAAGATATGGCCGCCATAAAATACACTGCGGATCCATAATTGTATTGATAAAAAGGTATAGCCACTGAAAATAAACTGTGGATCTATACTCTTATGACATGAACTGATCATAGCCACGAGGAATACACAGTGGATCTACGAGATGACAAGACATAGCCACGACCAATACAAAATGGATCTATGTAACAGTATATGTGTCATTGTTCAAGAGAAACTCCTTTGCAACCTGGGCAAAGTACATATCAAAGTGATCACTCAACCCAGGGTCTTCTTACCGATCCCGATGTAGTACGAATCTAACCATGTTAATAGATGTCCTGATGTTGAACATGACAGAAACCACTTGATTACCGGTCAATGATGTAAATCGTTAACAAGCGCGAGGGAGATCACCATTAATGTCAATGATTCCCAAGGTACCCTAGTACATTCCAACGAATGTGAATGGATGAGATGAAGTCGAAGATCCATGGAATCATCCGATCTGAGGTCAATGATGTAAACCCACTGTCGAATGTGAGGAGGCCTACCATTGAGGCATGTAGGTCCCAAAGTACTAACTTATTTCTAAGCCTAGTTCCTGGATAATGTGCTGAGGTCGATAGGAATAAGCTCGCCGAAGGAGGGCCTTAATGTATCCCCCATCAATGACATGAAACAGACATAGAGATGTAATTGGTAGATCAAATGAACATGGAATGACACGAGTATTGAGACAAGATATTTGCGATGGCTGACTCTCGAGGCGGATACTTCCCTTGAAAACTGAGGCACAACAGCAGAAACATGACATGGACCAAAACTTGATGATGCAGTGGATGTTGTGACTTATGTCAGGTGACCCAAAGGAGTGAAAGAAACTCAAAGGATTGGCTTAGTGCATAGGTTCAGTGGGTTATGATGTGTGCAAATGACAAAGTGTGGTGTTCAAGGGAGACTCTAAGAGTTACTTGGTAATGTTCTCAAGAGACTGCTTGGCTTGCTTCTTTCTATTTTTTCCCCCATCCAGATAGATGAGTACCTCTTTTTGATTTAATGAGCTCGAGGAGGATAACACATGCTCGATATAACTCACCTTCAGTAATCCTTTGTTTAACGAACTGGAAGAAGTAAGGGTTCGATCCCGTATGGGCCTGTCGATGTGTGCTTTAGCGAGTCCAAAGACAGAAAACTCGAAGGTTTTTCAGGATTATAGAGTTTGGAAAAACACTTAAAAGAGAACTCTCTCAATTCCTTTTTCGTACAGTAGTCTAATGAGACCGAAAAAGAGATAAACTATCGCTCGAAAGATGCCCTTTCTGACCTTTTAACAAGTGTGAAATAAAGAAAGGTCACTCAGCAATATTTTCATATTTAGAGAGTCTGAAAAGGGTTTAAAGATGACTCCAGGGGGGTTCCTTTTTTGTGTGTTGATGTATCTGTACGGGTATGAAAAAGAGATAAAAGTTTACCCAGTTTCATTTTCATGTATTTACGAGCACGAGAAAGAACAAAGACTAAGATCGGTACTCTGCCCCCAGCTTGAAAGCTAGTGGCTTAACTCCAGAATGATCATCAAAGGCTGGAGACATGCCCCCCAAGCTTCAATTCATTCACCGACTTTGAGGTTGTCAACAATTTCTATACTAGATGGAGAAAAAGGATACAGGTGGATGAAATGAAGGTTCAAAAATGAGACCTAACGAAAGAATCGACTCAACATCTACGAGATCTGGCAAAAGACTCAACCTGAAGGGAGAGGTGATTGTTTCATTTTTTAATGAGCTTGACACAAGAGAAGAGCTATGCTCAAGGTTCCATGTTCGATCCCCAGATTGTTGTTTCATTTTTTAACGAGCTTGCTACAAAGAAGAAAACTATGCTCAAGGGCTTTGTTTCATTTTTTAATGAGCTTGCCATAGAGAGGAGAAACTATGATCATGGCCTCTGTTTCATTTTTTAACGAGCTTGCCACAGAGAAGAGAAACTATGCTCGTGACCTTTGTTTCATTTTTTAACAAGCTTGCCTCAGAGAAGAGAAAATATGCTCATGGTTGATTCTTGATCATGGCTTCCAAGAGGATAATGCTCTGGAAGGATACCATGTCAAGGGACAAAACTTGGTCATGGATTCTAAGAGATCTTCGTCGGATGGAAGACGATCACTCTGAAAGGAACACATGTCGAGGGTCATGATAGGGGTAAGGATATCATGCTCCAATAACCCTACCGAAGAGATCACCATGTCAACTACCGGATCCAAGTCATTGGAAGTTGAGGTCATGGGATACAATGCCATATAATTGACATGCGGCGGGGGTGATATTGTCTTCATATAGGAACCATTTAGGGAGGTAACCCAGTCGGGGCCAATGAATGAAAGTTTATCAATAGTCACAATTCTTCCATCGTGAGGGAAAGATATCACACGGAAAAGGGTGGATACAAGAGCTTTCATAGCATAGACATAATCCCACCCAAGGAGTAAAGCGAAATCCAAGGGGTCTCGAACTACCATGACATCGATAAGAACAGTTTTCCCTCCCAAATTTATAGGAAACTGAGGAAGGATCCCTAAAGGTTGACTAGTTCTTTTGTTAAAAGCTAAGATATTATGTGTAACCGGTGCAAGTTGCGGACAACCCAAAGCATACCAAGCAATAGGAGACAAAATACTAATGGACGCACCTTCATCTATCATCATTTGAGGAAGGTCCCGACCACGAACCTGTACTATAATCTGGAAAGGAATGTGGGAGGAAAGACGAGGTCTAGTTAGCACACCCCAATAAAAAAGGATAGCCTCATTACTTGGAGGGGGTTTTGTAGGAGAAGGAGGAATTCCCCCCGGCGTGGTAGAGTCTGTATTAACAAGAAAAACATGGGTAGTATCGGGTTTACTCTCTAGAAGGAGAGTAGGATCGACTGATGAATGGATCGGATCGACCACACAGGCACTCTTCAAAGGAAGAGTGGGATTGACCGATGGTTGGATCGGATCAACCAATGGTGGACTTGGATAGACCACCTTAGAACTCTTCAGAGGAAGAGTGGGACTGACCGAGGAAGGGACTGGATCAGTCACTTTGACATTCCTCAACGAAGGAATGGGATCGACCAACGGCGAAACTGCATCGGCCAATGGTGAACTTGGATAGACCACTTTAGCACTCTTCAGAGGAAGAGTGGGACTGACCAAGGAAGGGACTGGATCAGTCACTTTGACATTCCTCAATGGAGGAATGGGATCGACTGATGGAGAAACTGGATCGACCACTTGAGTTTCATTCTCCAAGGGAAGAATGGGGTCGACAGGTGGAAACGGATCGACCGCTTTGGTGTCACTCTCTAACGGGAGATTGGGATCGACTGAGGATGAAAATAGATCGACCACTTTGTTGTCACTCTTTTGATGAAGAGTGGAGTTGATCGATGACGGAACTAGATCAACTACTTGGGTTTGTGGTTCAATCGAGGAGGAAACTAGATTGACCACCTAATCAACCGGACTGACCGGGGATGGAACCGAATTGACCAGTCCATCAACCAACGATGGGTCGGAGAAAATTTTATGATAACCTTTTGGAAGTTGAAGTTTTTCCAAAAGAGAAGAAGCCTCGTCCATGCGAGGACAAAGGTGAGAGTAATAATTACCTTTACATAACATGCAAGGGAACTTGACAGTTTTCTTCTTCTTACCAACCTGAACATCACTAGTTGGCGGGGTATCATTGACATGACCGACAGAGGCCGATGACATGGAGGACCACATTTATAAGACCTGGGTAAGACCGGGGCAATCCCTCAGAAATTGGTCACCCTTACAAAGACTGCAAGGGAATTTGGGTTTTGGATTCTTCATTTTAATCTTGTTGACCTCATCAACACTCCCAGTACTATTAACAGTAACTGGTTTCTTAGAGCCAACATCTAATGTTGTTGGGGCCTCGGTCCTTTTCGGGCTCTTCTTCTCCCTTTCCACCATCATAGAGATTGCTTATATAGGTTAAGAGGAGCTTAACTTCTTGAGTTATCTTTAGAACAGGTTGAGGAACCTCCTCCTTAGATCAGGGATCTCCTGATGAAACCAAGAATTCGAATGCAACTTCCTTCTAATCTTGAAAGATCCTCCCCTTATTCTCCTCAATGGGCCAACTACTACCTCAGATTAGGTAGCGCTCCTTCAAAAGGGGTATCAGAGCATTGTAGCGCTCCCTGGGAAGCCTAAGGGAAGCGCCAGTGCTTCAAAAGTGGATAGCGCTCCTTCAGAAGGGCAAGGGAGCATTATAATGCTCCCTGAAGCCTTGTAGGGGAGCGCCAACGCTCCTAAGACTGATATAGGGGAGAGCTCACCCTCAAAACCTTAGATTAAGAGATCTTCTCAGGTGTCAAGATTCCTTTGACTTCAGCTAATCAATTCCTCTTCTCCAGATCCAGTATATGAGATGTTTCAAGTGCCTCCTTAGTGTCGTCGTCGTGGCCACATCCTCGAACATCATTTGCGACACTTGTGAGCAAAATGTGACACTTGCGACCTTTGTAATGAAGACACTTGCGACACTATCAAAGTGAGTATTTTTGATGTGTAACAGTTCTAACTTTGGTCACAAAGTTGTAAATTGTTCTTTAAAATTTAGATATGAGCAAGCAAGACATTCAAGGTATAGATATTTTCCACAACAACGAATGAGACACCCAAGTAAAAAACCTCCACAGATGGCAAATCACTTGATGGCTGGGAAAAGGACATAGGTTAAGCATAACAATCATTTTGACTCTTTAATCAACGAACCAGAATGCTACATATGTCATAACTATGGACATAAAGTTGTTGATTGTCGCTTAAAGAACTATAAATCAGATTTGAATTCCTCTGCTGAAAATGTCAAGGTTTGGAAGAAGAAAGAAATGTTGGACACACCTACCACACTTAGAGGGGGGGTGAATGAGTGTGGGGCTTTCCCAAAACTTCCCTCTGACACAAAAACTCATCACTTAGCATTCAACATTTATTCATTACCCATTGTTGTCATTTATAACCAGTTAGATGTGAGCACATATCAGCAACATATATCAGTAATATATCATCAACAATTCATCACCACAATGAACACAAACAACACAAGATGTATGTACAATTTTCTTTTTATTACGGACTACAATCCTTGGGGTTTATCATCAACAAATAAATAGAATACAACTCTATAAGAGAACCAGCTCTATAATTCAAGACTCAGCTGACACCCTCAGCACCAACTGAGATGAGGTAGAAATCCTCAATAGATATCAATATGTTAACAGGTACACGACCTGTCAGTAGTGCAGCTCGCGTGTGAACGTGCCCTGGCTCACTACAGACCGCGTGTAAACACAGCCAATGTACAATGAAGCAATCGTGTGCTTCTAAGCAACTTAGGGTTTTGATTTTCTTCACATGGTCATATCCTCTACAACCTGCAATCACTTTCTCTTCTATTTTCCACTTTCCAAACTGACCCACAGCCAGTCACAACACATTCAAGCTCTCCAATAGATTTCTCATGCTTCATAATAAATCAATATGAATGCTATCTCAATCATGTATAAATAACTAGTATATCATAGCAATCATGTCACTACTGAATCACAAGAGTGTTGCTCAGTCCATCAACTAAATCAACTAAACTGAGCCACATCATAGAAGTCATACCAAGAATTCCCTAAGCATTCACAACATAACAAACAATAGTATCCATCAAGACAATAATGTAACCATACCAGTGTCTCAGTGATAGATCTAAGGCCATAGAATGCAGATCTGGAACCTGCTTCATCATCCAAGAGCTTAGCACCACCTAAAACAAAAATCTCCATGATTTTATCCACTCTACGCTCCCTGTACACAGTCATCCCGCGTGTACACATACCCTATACACAGATAGCCCACATGGACATCAGAAAATAGGGTTTTTTGTGAATCCGAGACTTTTGTCGTCAAGATCTCTGACATTGCCAAAACTTTGATGTGTCCATGAGATCCTCCTCTCGCTCTCTTCCTCATAATAGATATTCAATCATGCTCAAGAGATTCACACCAATAGGATGCTCTCACAAGAGGCTCTCCATCAATACTTCACAAGATATTCACAAGAAGCTCTCCATTGATCCATAAAAGGATTCTCACCAAAATGTTCATGTTACAAGAGATCCTAGCTTCTTATTTATACTTTCATCTTCTAGGTCACTTAACCCATTTTTAGGTTACTTAACCCATTTCTAGGTCACTTAACCTATTTTCCTTATTTTAGGGTTAATCACTTTCCATGAATAGAAAGTTCTCCAATACTTTATTATTTAAACATTCCTTCTTGATTTTGTCACTTTACTTTATCATTTAAATAATCCATCTTGATTTTGTCACTTTACTTTATCATTTAAATAATCCATCTTGATTTTGTCACTTTACTTTATCATTTAAATAATGATTTCTTTATTTTCAAGAACTTTGACTTCTTTGACCTTTTGGGGCTTCAAGCCATCATATGGGGGTCCTCCAACTTCATAAGGGCATAACTCTCAAACTGTGAGGAGTTATGTGACATTCCACATACCACCGGAAATTTCATGACAAACACTATCCATCTAGGATAGTTTCACCAACAACTTCATTGATATTCATCTCATTATTCCACATACAAGCATGGGTCCTCCAACCGTTCTCCTAGGATAACTCAATCTGTAAAGCGTCTTCCCGTGAGGACTTTCACCATAAGGGGACCACTTTGGATTTCATCCATTTGTGCACCTTATCAACCATGATAAGACAATCAATTCACCACTGCATCATATATATCAACTATGTATCATGTATCAATGACAACTCATTGATCCATCTTCATCAATGCATCATATCAATGATCCATCTTTATCAATTGGTTTCCACTTGGACATATAGCATTCTCATCAAGGGCATGATCCATCTTTATCAATTGGTTTCTACTTGGACATATAACATTCTCATCAAGGGCATCATATCAATCAATTACTTGACATCAATCAATGACATCAATCAAACCAAACCATTTACATATGATCCAACAATCTCCCAAATAATCAAACCATTGGTATCAATGACAAACCATTGGCATCAATGACAACATGATCCAACAATCTCCCCCTTTGGCATTGATGGCAATACCAACATTGATGTCAACTCCAATTAACAATTATTGATGTCAACATGTAGACAAGGCATGTTGTACATCCATAGTCGATGTGACTATCTCTCCACATCAATCTCTCCCATCAATATATGTCAATCACATCAATGTGATTATCTCTCCACCTTTGACATCAATGGAAAAGGGTCAATCTCCTCTTTGGGGTTGTTCCCCCTGTCTTGTTGCCGCTATATAATCTCTCCCCTTTTGAACAGAGGATATCAATATGATGTAATGCTGAAAATACATCGAACATACTCCCCCTGTGACCATCGCTCCCCCTAGAATTATGCCTATGTGCTCTTCCTTCAAATATAGGTCTCTTTTCTAGGTATGCATCTGATAAATATCTCCTCCTAGAATCATGGGAAGAAGAATGAATCCCCTTAAGGGTATGTCTCCCCCTATATTATCTGCAATATGAGCAATGTGCTACCATATGATGATCCTTGGACCTGTTCATGCATCAAACCTGTGCTATACCATTCATCATGAAACAAAATATATGTCAACAATGAAATAGAGAATCATGAACAATATATCCACCATGTACATCATGTACCAAAATGTGACCACCATGCACAACACCCATGTACATCAACCTTGCACATCAACAATGTGACAAAAGATATCATCCATGAAATGTATCCACCATGTGCCAACATGTGCATCTACCATCATGCCAAACATGTACATCCACCAATATGCCAACCATGTGCATCTACCAACTATGCCAAATATGTGCATCCACTAATATGCCAACCATGTGCATCTACCAACTATGCCAAATATGTGGATCCACTAATATGACAATCATGTGCATCTTCCAGCATGCCAAACAATGTGCACCTAAGATATACCATCCATGTACACTACCATCATCAAAAAGTGATTAATCCCAACAAATCAGCATCAATCCATACTCTTGGGTTAGTGTCATGCACCCAATATTTATTTTTATTATACCATTGTGTGATCTCACCATGAAAAACTACAACAAACAATGTCAGAACCTGCAACAAACAATGTCAGACCCTGGAATAAAGAGTTATACCATAACATCAAACTCCAAGCCATGTGTTGAGCCCTGAAATTGACATCCCCATTACCCTACTATACTCCTTATCTATATCTTTTTGGCCTACCTAAAGCTTGGGTGAATGAAAAGAATGCTACCATTAGCCAGTGAGAAGGTCATAAGGTACAGTATGGTTAATTCATGCATTTTGTGGTTTATTGAGCTAGGGAATTAATATTTCATGTACTACTGCTCCAATTTTTCATATACAAATCTTTGACCTCTAGATATCTAGCGTTCATGTACCAGGTCAGCTATCCGGTACCTGCGCACCAAAACTGTTGTTGTCTGAATCCAGTACCAAGTGAATCTAGTACTAAAATAGCACTATCATGATCCGGTACCAACAGCCAGGCACTGTCATGATCTGGTACCACCTTTCACGCACTGTTATGATCTGGTACCAACGACCATGCACTGTCATGATCCGATACCACCTTTTGCGCACTGTCATGATCTGATACCATCTACCTGTTGTGATCCGATACCAATAAGGAAGAGACTAATGCACTAAGTTAAGTTCCATATCTTGCCTAAGCCAATTGGTGGATGTCCATTTCAGCAAATCTATGATAAGAACAGTTTATTGATTGCCTCATCCTCATGCACTTCGTGTCATGAGGATGAAGCTAAAGATATAACCGAATGATTGAATTTAACAACTGATTTATTTGCAAAATTGCTTCACCTCCTTGTGTTTCACGATTAAGACTATTAAATAGTCATGGAAAGGTTGGTAGAAGGAGAGAGCAAGCATATTATGAACATGTGAAGCAGCGTGTGATAGTACAGAACATACTTTGAGTAAAGATTAATAGAATGTCATTTATCTCCATATTCTGATTATCTATGATTGAGTATGAGTTGAGTTGTTAACGAGAGTTTGATTTTATGTTTTGAAATGTGAGTGAGAGTAATGTGTGTGTTGAATACAAGCCTCATGTAGACTTAAGTAGCTGACCTGTTGAAGCGGCAAGGGCCCACTTCCCAACAAAGGTCCGCATCTTCGTAGATTAGCATTAGTATTTGTTTTCAGTAGTGTAAATGATAAATTATCTAAAGCTTTAACTCTGTTAGATGATAGCAGTATAGTTTAGACTCATATTCCATTATATAACTGCATAGAGATCTTTACTTTCTCTGTTTTTTGATATGCCTTGTTTATGTTTATATGAATTTGATTTCCTTGAGTGATCATAGATGTTGGTAGCAATAGTTAAGACTATTTGGATACGAACTAGTGAATTGTTGGATTACTGAGAGGGGGGGTGAATCAATAATAACGTAATTATAATCCTTTTTCTTCAAATGTTATATCAATGTAGAATTATTATCCAATAATGAGAAGTAATAAATAAACAATCACACACATACACAATACACCAGTGTTTTACGTGGAAACCCAAATCGGGAGAAAACCATGTAATTCTTTTTCTTATATGTCTTGAAGAATTACATTCATTGGAAGCACCAACTTCCTTTGTTTTCCAGCTGTAACTAGAAGGAGGCTCCAACCCCCTAGTTTCTCAAGCTACAACCTGAGGGAAGATCCAACTCCCCAAATCTCTGGCTACAACCAAAATTAGGATACAACCCCCAATGTTCTCTGTCTACAACCGGAAGGTGGCTACAACCACCTATCCTTGCCCCTTCCTGCCACCCTAAAGTAGAAGTAGAATGATAGAACCACTATCACTATGAGATATACCATTGTAAATCTATACCAATAAATCTTAACCATGCATCAACCATGCATCAACCTGTACCTCAACCTGTAATCAACCTGTACCACAAACAAGTGCATCAACCATGCACCAACCTATAATCAACATGTACCATAAACAAGTGCACCAACCTGTAATCAACATGTACCATAAAGAATTGCATCCAACCATGTACCAAGTATGTACAAATCATGTGTCAACTACTCATCAACTATGACTCATCAATATGTACCAACATCGTCAACTATACACCTCATGCATGTGCGCCAACTCATCAACTACTTGTCTCAACCATGTACTCAACATGTACCTCAACCTAAAGCCCTCATCAATTTCATCATCCAAATATGATTTGTAGCTCTATAATAGACCTATTTTATATGATCACATTCCTACAAACCTTCCTTAACTTTAAAAACAAGAGACTAGCATTTTCATCAAACTTTTCTTTAGCCTCACATGCCTAGTTTTGGATTAGTCAACAACCCTAACTTGAAATAATCATAACTTTGAACCTGTAATGTATAAAGATATGAAACTGATACAAAATGTTCTTCAATGTGGTTTATTCAATTTATCCAAGTGGCACTACTTGGAACCTTTCAGAAAAGTAGTTATAGCAAAAATGGCATACCTTGTTGAATCCTGGCTTATTCTAGAGAACGACCTTGTAGAGCGTGCCCCGCACAAAATGTTTGATGAAATTATATGAAACAGTTAAAATGAATACTAATAATGGTACCATAACCAACACATTTTGTCTCATTTAATTTGGATCTGTTATGAAGAAGTTATGACGTTTTTACCTGAAACACCTGATTTTGACTAGTTTCAGGACTGGCCACAAACCCTATTTTCCACAGAGTTTAACTCCCAAAATACAAAGACCCACAAGATGAATTTTTAAACACATATACTTGGATATTTTTTCTCACTTTCATAGCAATTTCAGGATCTGAATCATTATATAAAAAAAAATTTATCACAAATGGTGAGATGACCTGAAAATAGCATACCTTAGAAAGCACCATCAAAAGAATTTATCCTTCCTTGCATTTCGGCCTTCTTTTCTTCACTTTCCTCAAAATTTCGGCTTAGATATCATTTGTATACCTCATACACCTATATATGTTCAATATTCTCAAGTGTGTATTAAATGAGAGATCATTGCCTCTTATTTATACTCTCCAAGTAGCTTCCTTAAAAACATCTTCTAGGTCACTTGGCCCCACTTTTCTTATTTTAGGGTTGGGTCCACTTCTAATTTCTCCATTAAAATTATTATTGAAATAATTTATTTTGTATTCACT
>ML798424.1:160625-172741 GCA_009831015.1 Picea engelmannii
TTCCCGTGAGGGCTTTCACCATAAGGGGACCACTTTGGAGTTCATCCATATTTACTTCTTATCAACCATGAAAAAACAATAATGAGTCATATTTACATCAAAAACTATTGGGTCCATTACCCAAACCTTTGTGCTACGGGTCTCTCTTCAAGGGTTGACATCAATGACAACCAACCTTAATCAACAGTGAATTTCATAGTGAACCACAGCAGAACCAACAAATTGACTATTGAACTACCCATGCTATGCTTTGATGATTGATGTGTGATTTCCTTTCAGAAGTGTGGATTGCATAGTTAGTTTTCTAGGTCAGATATCAGAGTTGATCTATCAAACCAATTCCATCTCATACTTGCATGTGCCATAATGGAATAGATAGTCTCTCTGTGAAAGACAACCAAAGTGCATTTCAGTTCATTGTTTTGATTTGTTTCCAGTATGCATAATCTAGCTTAGTTATATACTCGTGACATTAGAAATTACCTTTCTTACTGGTGTCTTGTAACTCTGTTGATTACGAATCCTAGATTGATAATTAATGAGTGCATTATACTAAACATATAAGTAGCACAACATTTTGGCGCCGTTGTCGGGGAGTTGCAAACGGTAGGAAGAGATTTTTAGCTTAGATTGTTTGCATAAATTTTAAATGTTTTTAAAAGGTTGCTTGAGGGAGGAGGATAAAACATTTAATACATGAGTGAAGAGCCACGTAGCCACTAGAGTGGGGTTCTCCGAAGCCAGGTTGCCTTCTTACCTTCTAGATATAATTAGGATTTCAATTCAGTTAAAAAATCAAATTTCCATTTTATGCATAGATATAGAGATAACAAGGGTAGATTTGTAAGCTCCAAAGATTCAAAAACAGACTCCCCCACTAATCCAACTGACACTAGTGCAGGAAAAATTCCACCAACAGAAAACTCAAGGGGAGCCAGCGAGGCTCTAGAAGGAGAACTTAAAATGGAAGAATCAGTATTGGGACAGGCAGAACGTGAGTCTGATGAACATTTAGGAGACACAGAAAACCCAGTTTCTTAACCATCCATCAGTAGAATGGAAAAAGAAGAAGGAAATGCAACTACAGAGACAGAGACTTTTGGGTTTCTAATCTTGGATATTTCCATAAATATCAGCATGAAGAATATCCCACTATCATCGTTACCCACTTTCAGAGGTATGTCAACTGAAGACCCAAATTTATTTTTATTTGAGTTTGACATATTATGTAGAAGCTATAACTACTCAGACGATGCCCAAAAACTTAATTTCTTTCCTGCTACAATGAAAGATTCATCCTTAAGATGGTTCATGAGCTTAGGAGGAAATACAATCCTCTCTTGGGATCAAATGAAAGACACATTTTTACGAAAATACCAAGACTATTGTAAGGATAATGTTAAAAATGACATTTTTAAAATGCAGCAAACAGAGGATGAAAGTATTGGAGACTACTTAGAAAGGTTCTTATACAACTATCATAAATCAAAACTCTTCACCACAAACCCAGTTGTAGTAAGAATTGTATTCTTGAAAGGTCTTAGGGATGATTGCATAGAAGTTTTAAACTTGTTGAGTTCCGGAGATGTACACCAAAATCCTTTTTCAGAAATTGCAGATTACTATAGGAGGTACTCAAGAGGACAAGCTAAAACAGGTAAAGGACCAAGAGATCATTTTAGCAGAAATACAAAACAAAACTCAGGGACTGTCACCATAACTAAGTTAGGAAACTTATTGGAGAACTTTAAAACATACATCTTGAGCACAATAAGTAACCAGTTAGATACTCTGAAACTGAAAAAGAAACAAGAAGAAGAGGTTGCTTTAGCAATATTTTACCATAGATGCCGAAGGAAGCACAGTGAGAAAGAATACCCATTAAATGTCATAGAAATATGTCGTCTGTGTACACTAGAACACCCCACATATGAGTGTCCAACCTTGATTTAACTACAAGCCATGTATAGGGGAGGAGGAGTCTCACAAGAATAACCATATCCTTCCAGAAGACCTTGGAGAGCCCAGAACCCCAATACATTTTATGATCCTAATACACAATATCAAAAATGGGGTCCTTCACCAATGACCTATCCACAATGGACACCTCAACAAACTCAACCTTGTCAACAAGGTTGGAGGGGACCTATGTATGGAAATTCCTCTTACCCTACATATCCACAGTACCCTGCAAACATTTCCCAATTACTACCTGGATTCTATCCACCACAGATGCAAGCTTTACTCCCACCTCCCATACAGTAGCAATTTACAACCCCCTTGAACCCTAATCAATAGCAGCAAGTATCTATAAATTCCAATCAACAACCACAAAACCAAGCTGCCCACAATCCTCCAAGACCAACAACAGTCCCTGCCTGGCCAGTCCCTAACCCCAACAATCGACCCACCCACCCTATGCAGGATACATAATTTCAAACCTGTACCACCTATAAAATTCAACTACGATCAGGGAAAGTCTTAAACCAATCAGATCCTATAGTAATAATTTAGGAAGAAAACGATAATCATTCTGAGGAAGAAAACACTCAAACCACCCCTACAGAAGAAGAGGCCTCTCCTCCTATCCCAATCATTTCTCAGTCTGTACGGGTACCCCAACAAATTAATATCCCACCTTACCCTGAAAGACTATTAGTAAACCCTGAAAGACTATTAGTAAGGAAACCAGACCCACCCTTGCACAAAGATATAGAAGATGAATTACGAAATGTGTGCATAAAAATACCTTTGCTGCAAGCCATTAAGGATATCCCTATATAAGCCAAAATCATAAGGGATATTTGCATTAAGAAACCAGGAAGGAAGAAGAAGGAACCTCCCCTTGTTCAGGTAATGGGACAATTATCTAAATTAATTTCTAAAATGCCATACAAATATAATGACCTTGGAAATCCAGTAGTCACTATTGAAATTAATGGCATTTCTCTACCAAACACACTCATTGATTTGGGTGAAGCTATTAATGTAATTCCTTTTGACACTATGCAGAAGCTCCAAATCAATCAGTTAAGACCAACCCAAACCATGATCGAGTTGGCATATAAGTCAGTCATTAGCCCTGCAGGAAGTCTAGATGATGTCATAGTCACCCTAGCTTCTTGGGAATATCCAGTATACTTTTTAGTCATCTATTCTAAATCATCCTCCAAACCAGGACACCCTGTGGTTCTTGGCCGCCCTTGGCTGGCCACAACAGACGCTTTTATCAGCTATCGGTCTGGTGAGATGACTATATCCAATGGCACACATAACCAAAAACTTGTTCTCTTCCCTCCTGCCCAACCGGCACATGAAATACCAATTTGGATAGAAAACCATTATCGAGAGGAATATTGCATCAGACCTCTGTTAACACTTGAACAAGTAAAAGTAATAAAAGAACAATCAGATGAACAAGTCTTAAGCTTATTTTTGGCTGACACAAATTGCATTGAATACCCAAGGTCTTTTGCAGAATTGTCACACATTTTTAGTTCTGAATTTCAACAAACCTGGCACCCTGATATCACTCCATTATATAATTTAGCACTATCTTCCTCAAACAATAAAGAAACTACTGAACTTGTTGAGATTAGCCCAGGAAAACCTTTGTATATCAACTCTAGCTTGGAACTAGAACAAAAGACACAAGTGATTGAAATGCTCCAAAGACAATTTGATGCCTTTGCATGGGATTATGCAGACATGAAAGGCATTCACCCTGACACATGCACACATCATATCTACACTAATGATCAAATCAGACCAGTCAGATAGCCTCATTGAAGGATGAATCTAGCCCTTAAAGATATTGTAAAAGAGGAATTGCAAAAACTCCTTCAAGCTAATCTCATATACCCCATTTCAGATAGTCAATGGGCATATCCACTTGTCATAGTTCCCAAGAAAAATGGTAAGTTGAGGATATGTGTAGACTTCTGAGAGTTGAACAAAGCCATCCATAGGGATTACTTTCTGTTGGCAGCAATTATATAATTATTATTTTTTATAAGCCGCCTACACAGGGTCTATGAAATTTTATTACTCATCATGAACACGTCACTAAATGACAGTTCTTGATCATCGCTTTTTACCTATCGTCTTTTTGATTTTTGTTTTCATGACTGCAAGCATGAAAACTTGCAATTGGAATTGCCATTGTATTTTTGAAAATTCCATTATAGGGAAACTACTCATATGGTTTATTACAGAATCGTGATTTCTTATTATGAGCATGTTCCTCTCCTTGTTTGTGATCCTTTTTATTCTAATCATGCCTAAGAGAAAGTATTGGTTGCATGAACGAAAGACCCCCACCATGTGATTTTCAATTTTTTGTATTGATTTTAGTTTGATTTTCAATCATATTTTTTTTATGAAACTTTTGACTATTCGATTTTGAAAACTTCCCCAACTTTGCAATCAAACCTTGATACATACACTTATGTCATTGTCAGTACTTTGGTCCTGCCCTATACTCAATACCAAGGTGGAAATATGACATGCAGAATTTCCATTACACCTTAGCGTGGTCTCAGGTTTCACAAAACTCTCCACACGTGTTTTGATTAAACAACCTGCCTATCGTTTGAATCATTACAGTGTGTTAAAGCTTGGAGCTATGGCTCTGTTTCATCTTTGTAAACCCTACCTATGTGTTGTACGTTGATTATCCGTCTGTTCATTATGGCTCCGGTGGTAAGGGTTGAACCGAATGGTACCCAAACCCTACTCTCGTATGATAATGCTAGGGAGGATTTGGAAAGGAATGGTTGGCATATTTTCGTCAAGAAGTTCCAGAGTTTTAATCTTCAGGTCACCCAAGAGTTCGCCTTAACCTTTGATGGTTGTAGGGAAAAGGTCGGCGATGTGAAATTGGAGGTAACGGAAGAGTTCCTCAGTCGACCTACAGGATTTCCAACTGTTGGTTAGAAATGATTTAAGAACGCGAAGGTGGAGGAAGTCCCTTGGACTTTACTGTTTACCTCACGAAAAATAACCAGTTGTGATCGAGGCATGCCAATTTCATTCTTGAAACCTAGGTGGCATGATTTACTTGTTGTAGTGAAGCAATTCATCACATGTGAGGGACGATTCAAAATTGTTTTCCTTTATCATTTACGCCTACTTATGAGTTTTATTGGTTTTCCGTTGAATATGCCTTATTACCTACTCAGAAGCCTGTATAAAATGGGGAAAAGATTTAGGAAACAGAGGTCAGATACAAGTCTGTTTCATCATGGCCTGATTAAAATCATCCTCATGCATCAGTTGAAGTCACAAAATGACTGTTGGGATTCGTTTATCACGTGAAATGGTTTTAGTAACCCTAAGTTGGGAGAAGTAGATAAGCCAGTCATTGAGGAAACCCTTGTGAACCCAACGGCCTCTCTTCCACCTCTCTAGACTTGTGATTTTTCCCCTAAAAGTGAACCCTCGAGCTACCCTAAGTTCATTCAACAGGATAGTCAACCAGTTACACATCCAAAGGATTGTATTAAAACTTTGAATAAATCTACAAGAAAGAAGTTAAAAGGTAGTGTTGATGTCAATTTAAAAAACAAAAGAGTCGGTCGGTTAATTTCTCGAAGTCTCCGAAATAAAACAAACCCCCGTGAAAACACGATCAATATGATTGAAGTGAGCAAAGGTTCAGACTCAAAGTCATTTGGGCTATACCCTGACCAACCCTATAACTATGTTAATAATTTGCCTCCTTGTCTAAAGGACAACCCAGAGTTTCCTGGTATCCAGATCTGTGATAAATCCACCATTCGCATGGAGGATTCTCCGACCCATAATGTTGTTCATTCTAATGAAAACTCCTTACAGTCACAATGTGATGTGTGTCGATCGTGGATCGACAGATACTATACCGATGTCCCGTTGTTACAGTCACGGGTCAAGTCTTTGAGAGACCAGGTTGATATGTTAACAAACGAGAACAACAGAATTGAATCCATCATCCAAGGGAAGGAGAAGCATATAAAGACCACAGGACATGTGATTTTTAAGAACATAGAAGCAGCTACAGCCATCGTTAACTCCAAAGTTTCTTGATGCGTTTTGATTGTATGGTCAAAGGTAAGATCTTTTGAATAAATAGCATGTTTGTTTTTCATTCCTTAGTTAGACTATTTAGTTGTTAAACAAAGCTTATTTTTAAACTAGTTCATTTTTTTTAGTAAATAGAATGAGATTTTGTTTTTTATTATAACTAGCTACAGAATCGCAAGATTTTGTAGCCAGTTAAGAAAATTCGTATTGTCTAAATTAATGTCAGAAAACATATCTGATATCTTCCTGTTTTATTTTGTTTTTGGGATAATTCAGAAGCCCATGATTTCAAGGATGATATGATGCATTTTTAATATCTCCCAGTTACATCTACTATGTATTTTGAATAGTTAGAAATAGGTTGTTGTTAGTTTTTTTTTATTTTTGGTGAATCAGGGTGGTTGCATCCCCCTTATTTTTTGAAACAAATTTGATCTCAAGAACAGAAACTATTATGTTTCCTAAGACCTATATAAAATTATCATTTTGTAAACAATAGATCATCTTGGCCTGGGGTAAGACTATGGACGTTTTATCATAGACTTGAATGGAATATAATGCATGTCACAACTTTAGCTTTTCTGTATGATGTTTTCAATCAAGTTATTTTTATTTCAATTTGTGAATAGATTGTGATTTCTTTCATCGTCATGATTTATTATAGGTTGATATGATTAAATGTTTATATGTTGTCCATATCTCGTGTTTTAGATATAACACACAGTGATCAATCTATTCAATTTAAAATAAGAGATTTATCTCTAATTTTGGTTGTGTTTACATGCAAGTTCTCACAGGAAGAATTATCTCATTGTAGCTACTTGCAAATCATAAGATTATTGTGACTGCATCTATTGTATGTTTTGTTATTATAATTCCATCTTCAGCATCATTGTTTCGCATTTATCAGGAGCAATCTCAAGATGTATTGCAGGTTTACTTCATCAGATGAAGGTGGTTGGATATTCGATATTGAATAGAGCTTGGATGCAATAAAAGGTTAGCTTGTTGTTTGATTTCATTAGCTTTCTGAATATAGAAGTTTCCTATACATAAAAAAATTTCTACTATCTGTTATTTCCTTTTCAATTAGGCAGTTTGATAGTTGATTTCATGAGTGTATACATCTAAGGAAACAAACCCAAAAGAAACAGTATTTTAGTTTTCTTTATTACTTTCATCAAAAGAATCATTAAACATTTGATTTTGTATGAGTTTAGATTAAAATTCATTATTTGTATATGTTGTACATATGATAACTAGAACTATTTTATAAGTATTAGTTAGTTAAACTGTAAATATATATTAGATGTACATATATTTTTCAGCGATTATTATTTAGTATTTTTGTTATTCATTTCATTTAGTTATTTCTTTACTTTCTTTAGAACTTAGATCAGCCAACGGAGCCGCTAAACCCGTTAGGGTGATTCAATCCAAACGGCTTGGGTTAATTAGACAACCTCAGACCGGACTCACTCTTCCAGTTGACGAGTGGTTAATTTCGCCCGTCAACAAATGGCGCTAGAAGGAGGGTCTGAAAACTATTGATGGCACGTGGAGGTCGCAAGACTCCTCCCCCATACACCCGCTCACCTATAGTGACAAGAAGTTGTTCCGATGGCAATATTGTCTCCCAAACAGCAACCACATTCAACGATATTCCACAAATAGTTGTTGAACCAGTAACACCAAACCCCACAAGATCTGACGTTCAAGAAATTGTCTGCCAGTCACTCCTAAGAACACACGGTGCTTTGGCCCATATCAAGCAACCAGGTCTACCTTTGAATCAACCATTAGACTTATCTGATATTAGGGAGCAGCTTGAAGACACTGGTCTTACATTGAACACTACTGATCCAGATCATATCTCTATTCTCGCAGCAGGAGGATCTGGTATTCCACCATCACCACCCCCTTCATCTCCTTCTTCTTCAAGAGAAGAGTCATCCAACGAAGGCAACTCTTCATCTCACCCTTCAACACCACCCACACCTATGGAAAATCAAAATAACCCTGCCAGACCTTGGCTCGACCAAGATGTAGTGTCCATACCTGGTCCCCAGCATCCTTTGCCTAAACATCCAGAGAAATGGCTCCCTAAATTTGACCCAGACTCCAAGCAGATTGTTGAGGATCATATCAAAAAGTTTATGCTAGCCATTAGGCTTCGTAGTGTTGAGCACGAAGACATAGTGTGCATATTGTTTCCCTACACCTTTGAAGGCAATGCCTCTACCTGTTACTTTTCCCAACAGCCTCACACCATCATGTCATGGGATAAATTCGATTCTTGTTTCCTTGAGAAGTTCGGAGACGACAAGTCTCTTGAAGTTCTAGTCATGGATCTTTCTAGTTTAAAGATGAAACCCAAAGAAAAGATAAAAGACTTTAATCAAAGGTTCCTGACACTAAAGAATCTAATCCCTACGGACTCAATGCCTGCGAAAAATCTTATCGTCGCATACTATACGAAATCCCTACATCAAAACATTGTGATTTGGGTTAAAAGGTCCAAGAAAGAAAACTTATTAGAATCCTTCGAGGAGGCGAGCCAAATCGAGAAAGATATTCTTAGCCTGAAGGATTGTACCTCTAACGAATTAGAAACTCCCTCGTCCTCTAAGAAGAAAATTGAAATCCTTCCTAGACCTCCCAAAAAAAAAACCCAAACAGATAGTTTGGATCTAGAAAACTTACAGAAGGTCATTCAGAAGTTGTCTAATCAAGTCATAGATTTAAAAATATCAGCTAAAGAAGCTTCTTCGAGCAAGGGGCTTTACAAACCCCCTTTCAGGAAACCTTTTCCCTCAAACCGACCGAACCCAACTTTTGAAGGCCTAAACTTAGAAAGCCTACGGTTTTCTATCCAGACGATTCTAGAGGCACATGATAACTTAGTGCCACCCAAAATTCGTAAAGACATACCTGAAAAATAAATAGTGGAAGAAAACGATTCCTCTCCCAACATTTTCGGTCATTTTTCAGATAGCATCTTCCAAGCTAATTTTGAAACAGTGCATCCTTACAATACCAAGAGTAAGACAGCAAATAAGTCTTCTTCCGAGAATATAAATGCACCTCCAAAACAGTCCAAATCAATTGAAACTAAACAGAATTCATCAGCCCCAAGTTTAGAGTATGATTTGATTGAGGATCTAAAAAAACTTAGGGCTAACATTTATATTTACGAATTATTAAAATTCCCTTTTCTTCTGCAAAAGATGTTGCAGAATATTGCAGAAAACAACAAAAATAGCAATCTGAACAGCAACAAAACTACTGAAAATAGCACTAAAACACCTCAAAAGGTCTCCGCCAAAACGACATCTGAGTTGTTCGATAAAAGAGACCTTATTGTACAAAGTGTAACAAATGTAGATAAACTAGTTTTAGGGGCTGCGATTAAAAAACAACAAACTTCTACTGTTAATACTCGCAGAAATGTCCCTCCCTTTTTGTTGACTTTTGAAATTTTCAATAGGAATGTACATAATTGTATGATAGATTCAGGTGCATCATCTAATGTAATGCCTTGGTCTGTCTGTCAAAAAATTAATGCCGAAGTTCAACCATCCAGCCTAAAAATTATTCAGCTTGATTGAACTAGCATTAAAGTAATAGGTGAATTGAAAGATGTGCTTATCAGATTATCATCTAACCCTAAAGTCCATCAAGTGATTGATATCATTGTTGTAGATATCCCAGAAGTATATGGTTTGTTTTTAAGTAGAGATTGGTCAGAACAATTACATGGCTATTTTGCAATGGATTGGTCTCACTTGTGGTTGCCCGATAATGGAAAGCCTAACAGAATCAAGGTAAATCGTGAACGTTATCTTAAGTTCACGGTAACTGATTTAAATGATCTTAATGAACCATTCACTGCTTCTGCCAATTCGCCTGAAATACAGTGGATGGACACTTTTTTCGCCAATTTCATGGCCGAAACTTCTACCATCACTGACCCGAAACAGCAATCTGAAATTATGACATGCACACAGTCAACAACCTTCTCTCAGTGGTCACATCCACCTAACCAAAATCAAATATGGTCTCTTTACTTCGATGGGTAAAAATCTAAGGAAGGAGATGGTGCAGGGTGTGTGCTCATTGATCCAGCAGGTAATAAGACTTTGATTTCTTTCCTGTTAGAATTCAAATGTACAAACAACACGACCGAATATGAGGCATTCCTGCAAGGTCTCAGAAAAGCACTAGATTTAAACATTCAGAATTCAACTGTTTTTGGTGATTCATAAATAGTGGTTAGACAGGTAAAAAATTGTATCCATTGTTTATCTCCGCATCTAAAAAGCTATCAAACTGAGGTATGGAATTTGATGAAATTTTTTTCTGCATTTAACATAAATTCTATTCCTAGATTGAATAATTCTGAAGCTGATTTGTTAGCTAACGTCGCTTCAAAACTTTTTCCTGCAGAAGGCCTATCTCCGAATGCATTTTCCGTCGAATTGTTGTTCAGGCCATCCGTCCTGGACAACATTACAAATTGGAGAGTCTTCGATGATGATCAGCAGATCATCAGTTTTCTGCACATGGAAGAAACTTTCCGGGGTGCAGTTATTGACGAAGGTACCCACGATGAAAACCTCCGCGATTTTACAGTAATACCAGATCCAAGATCCCCAAAATCTACATCGAATATGGTAAACTCTATCCCAAGATCTGTGGTTAAATTAGAAAATTTTTATGATCTTCATGATAAATTCATAAAATCAGTGAATTGTAAAATGAAATAGTTCTTCCTTGACACATGACAAAGTAAATTTAGGAACTAAAGACAACCCACAGTGCATCAATTTGGGATTGGGATGTTCTGAACAAGAAAATATGTCATTTGTTAAGTTGTTTAAGGAATTCAAAGATGTTTTTGTCTGGACATATGACGACCTAAAGTCCTTTGACCCTAACATCATACAACACACTATTCCCATTAAACCCCAAACCCAACCTTTCTAACTGTTAAGGTCCTAACCCGCACATAGGTAGATCAATGTATTCGGATGTAGTAAAGGTCAATATTAATAAGACCTTTCAATAAAATAGAATAAGGCAGATGTAAGAAGACCTAATAGAAGCTTCTGCTTCTAGAAGGATCTTCCTCTAGATGCTTCTCTTAATAGACATAGTTAGTATAAATAAGGGTCGAGGGTATGAAAAACCCTAGCTTGGATATTATTGTAATAGAGCACGGCTCGACTGGAGGTTGCCCCCTCGAAGAGGCCTGTGAACATTGCTATCTGATTCAAAGTGCTATTTCTGTTGCTATTTCGTATATCATTTCTGTGTATTGTGAAGATTATGCTGGATATTTTACTGTTATTCTGTCATTTCTAGCATTTCATTTCTGTTCTGCATATTTTATATATCTGGTATCTTGCAAGTGTTATCAGATCACTTTCCTTGGCAGAAATTGTGGGTATTTTTTTTCAGGGTAGAGACGTATTCCGGCATCTTTAAGCCACAGAGATCTGTCGTTATGCGCATAAACCGCGGTTGAGGGATTCATACACGCAGGAAATACAAGTGGCTCTTAAGCACACGTCTGTTGGCCACCCTTGTAACCCCTGTTGGTACCCCTTCGAGTGGTAGCGCATCAGACAACACTTGTGTATAGACCGGCCTAGATTTCCTGAAGCCCTCTGTAGATAAACCTATCGGCCGCCGGACTACTATAGTGTCACCAAGAATAGCACTCGGGAAGATACTCTCTAGTACCTGGGTAGTCGGGTAGTACGGCTAAGGGTACGGTCTATCCTCCTTAGTTAGTGCCCTGAGATATTGGACCAAGTACTACTGTTGGACCCCACACGTATATCAGAGAGCTATAGCACAGGGCAAACCCTTGTCTGTAGAACCCTTGAATACCTAACCCTTGGGGAACATAAACACCAATATAAACAAATTAAACCGACGAGATCTATTAACCCACATCTGTATTCGGGTTGCTAAGTAAATACTCTTTGGTTCATAATTTGGGGATTTCAGCACTGCAGCATTCTTCAGACCAAAGCATAACCCCACAGCTG